>JADQWA010000282.1:40086-82586 GCA_018344505.1 Nebria ingens riversi | reverse complement strand
ATTAAGCATGATAGCCATATAGATAGTAATGTTATGTATACCTATATGATAAGAAGAAAGTAAAATTTTGTAAATAGTAAATATATATAGAAAACTTAATAACTGTTAATGTAGGTTGTAGTTAGAAAGTAAATAATTAAAAACCCTTAGACGATGTAAGTGAAATTACAGGGGAATTTTGCATTTGAATAAATAATAAAAACATGTGGTCTGGACTTAAAAGCTTCGCGATTGTCTCGTGGACAAATCAGGAAATAATATTGTTGTGATTTTAATAATAACATTGGCACAATTTATAATTACGAGTAGATAAATCATATAACGTTCTACTTCATGCAATAAGAGATATTTTAATTTGATATTTATTAAAAGAAAACAATGCAACCATCGCCGACAGAGAGTGATCAATTATTTACAAATCCTTCTTTGCGATTAAGTGTAGGGAACAGCCGCAATTTAAATAAATTGTTAGCGCAAAATGGCGAATTGTTAAAACTTTAAACGATATAACATTTGCGATTATAGATAATAGACGACGGCATTCATTATTTACACATATACTATGGATGAATAGAAGATTATATTCACATTTTGAATATTGAAAAATGTGACATCTGGATAAACACATATGCATCTTTTATCTACAGGACAGATAACTCATTTGATGAATAATTTTAAATATCTTTATACATACAGAGTAATTAAAATGAATAAACATATTATACCTTTAGTGTTTTACCGTTGTGGCGCAGCATCTGTTCATTAGGAGAAATATGGAGGGGGTTTTCGTGGAATGGAAGGGGTAAGGAGAGAAATGAGGTGCAAGGAGGCACAAAGAAATGTATATCTATAATGAACAATGTGTCACTAGCAGATTTGCACGGTGGATCTCATTAAATCTTATGCGCGCATTCACCTCTCCTCTCTTATTCTTCACCTGGTTCCTTATTATTGTCACGTGTTTTCTCAATTCACAAACAATTTTACTAATACACCGTCAGACTTCGCTTAAATAACAAACTATGACTCGGTGTATCAACATTTGAGCGCCCCCTTCCCCCGTCTACATTCAGATATGGCACAACAATACTTTAACATCAAATATGTTTTATTTGATAATGTTTAACGGGCCAAATATTTGCCAATGCTTTGAGTGAGCCAACTAATTTTGTTTTGGGAAATATTAGCTGATAATGTATGGTGCCTGTGGCGAGCATAACTTCACTGATCAGATTTCAAAATAAATTCCACTAATTTGTAATCTACCAGTTTGAAATTTGTATGTACATACATTACATACACACATACAGCTACTATATATGACTATATATCTAATACAAATACATTAACCAGCATACAATCTACTGAAATTTAGACGGAAAAATATTAATATATATATATATATATATATAGTATCAAAGAAAATTCCATGATTGAAAATCTGATATATAAAAGTGAATATTCTATAATGCCAGTATGTTTTATGTGATCATATCCACCCTATGTATAATACAGGACTGTATTCAATTTTAATATTTAACCGATTTTTATTACTTATAAACAAACTAAATACAATAATCAAAACCACGATTGAAATAATAATCAACGCAACATGTATATACAAATCATTTAGAAAACATGTTTAAAACTACTAGTATGGAAAAGACAAATTGGCACTAATATTAGCTATAAATTCAATACAGTGTTTTTTTTTCAAATTTAATTTATATTGTTCCTTTTAGATTATATTTTATTATAAAATAACATTCAATGGCGAAAGATTGTCAAGATGCGATTGGATGTAAAGGGTTTTCTGCCACCTCAGACTATTTGATGGGAATAGGCATGAAGTTATGTATGTATGTATAAAATAACACTGTTTTAAAACTAATGGAACATGACTAAAACTGTTATCTATTTTTGTTGTAACTACCAAATTTATATTATTTAGAAATTCTCACGATACCATGTGTACAGTGAATCCAGGATTGGACACAATTGAAAATTGTTTTATTAATATTTTTACTCCAATATGGGCTCTAGGAATAAAAATATTAATAATATATAACTATAAGTGCATGAGTTCTATGAACACATTTTTCGAATCGGAGAATGATACAGGCGATGGCTTGACAATTATTTTTAAAAAAGTGTATTAACCATATAGTTAAAAGATTCTTTTCTGATATACGAATATAAAAAAGCATTCATAAGGAGGGAATTAGTAGATTGGATATTTATTAATTACATTTGTAATAAAATTTGTGGTTTTTGTTTCATTAGTTGTATCCTAACATACATAAGATTACATTTACTGGCAATATTTAAAAAAATCATAATGATCTCAGAAAAAAATATTTGAAAAAAAGTCTTCGTTATATTTGGGAAATTATTCGCTATGGACGAAAGTGCGTTTGACTCAAATTCGTTGTATCCGAGCTCTAGTGTTTTTATATGTGTAAGTAAATGCATATTTAAAAAAAAAGATACGTTCCATACATGTTTGTATCAATTTAATATAAGGACATACACCACTATTATATACAGAAGTATAAGGGTGATATCTACTTTATCGATTACGACTGGGGTTCAGATGGTTAGGTATCAACTTCCGGTGCCGTTTCACCTGCTCGCAACCCACCCTTCTTCAAGAGATCCCTTCATATAGTGCAAAAGAAGATATTGACACTTTTAGTCGCATCTGAAATCGACGTTTTTTTTTATATGTGACAATAAAATAAAACCTTTACAATGTAATTAATAATGTATAAATAAAAATATTAAAAGATACGTGTTGGGTATAATAGAATGATTAAATAATATTGTACGGGTGATACTATGAATTGATAGTTAATTGCGTCACCGTTGTCGCTACTGGCGTTGATTTTATTAGCTGATGAATACGAGCGTGTTTATTGCATTAATCGAGTTAGTCGCAATTATGAACACTAGATATCCAAAATAAAACAATTTCCTAAATGAGAGATGGCATTTTTGAATTTAATACAGAAGAAAACTAATTAGTTTAACCATTCTAAGATTTACAAATAAACTGATGTTAATATATATATTTGTAATCAAGTGAAACGAATCAAGTTGTCAATTCGCTATTTTCCAAAAAAGAAATAATGCATTTATGTATGTATATGACAACATGACTCGTGCAAAATATTATACGAAGGTCGAGCATTGATCAGACGTAGCATATTGTACAGACGCTACAAGGATGTGTGTGAATGTTTACTTAAACAGTCCAGTCTGGGGAGTGGCGTATGAAAACTTGTTTTACGTATTTTGTTTGCGACGTACGACGAGCTAAAAATAAATTATTATTATTTCAGTCAATAAAATAATATCTAAAGATAAAAGGGTTAACACCCAATAGGCTTGAAAAATGGCTTGATTATATTTTACATATTGTATTGCATTTTTCGTGCCTTATTCCGTATCATATTTTTCCGTAGAATAATTTAATAAAGTTGACTGAGGTAATTTTTAATAACTCCCGTGTAGTTAGCCGGCATTATAACCAGAACCGACGAATATAAAAATGTTATAAAGTGTTTCCACTTGACAGTATACTTAATTAGAAAAGGTTATTGGCGCTGTAATTAAATACTTCCATTATAAGACATTTATTATTAAATAAGAGGACAAAAGAAAATATATTTTGTGTTAATATACATGCATTAAACTTTTTTTTATTTTGATAGAAAATTATTAAAAACGTAATTGTTACAGATGCAGAATTGATTGGGACTCATACGAACTAAGGTAAGATTTTCTATAAATTTTTAAATAAAATAAGAATATATATATACGAGGGTGGTCTGAAAAGTTTCCGACCTCAACATGAAGATAGCAGCACTCGTAAATAAAAGCTAGGGAATTTCGTTGTTCATCTGTTGACAGTTACTCAACAAAGTTTCAGCCATTTTGGACGCGCAGTTGTTATGTAACAGTCGTTTGAGTGAGTTGATGTGAGTGTTTTTATGAAAATGGACAAAATCGAGTATCGAGCTGTCATCAAATATTTGTTTTTGAAAGGCAATACGCCTACGCAAAACAAAGATGAGTTGGATTCTGTGTATGGGGACTCTGTACCATCATTTACCACAGTGAAATTTTGGGCAACTGAATTTAAACATGGCCGTAAGAGCTTGGAAGACGATGAACGTTCGGGACGTCCAAAAAACTGCAACTACCGACGAAAACATCGCCAAAGTTCACGAAATGGTGCTAGACGACCGCCGAATTAATGTGAGAGAGATAGCAGAGATTATGAACATGTCAAAAGAACGTGTTTGTCACATACGTATTAAATCAACATTTAGACATGAGAAAGCTGTCCGCGCGTTGGGTGCCGCGTTTGCTCACGTTAGACCAAAAACGTGTTCGAATGAAGATTTCCAACGCTCTGTTGGCGCAGTTTGGGCGCAATAAATCCGAGTTTTGGCGCCGATTAATTACTGTAGATGAAACTTGGATACACCATTTTGTTCCCTCATCTAAAAATTGCGCTCGGAGGACAGAAATTTTCGTCAAATGAAGAGGCAATCACCTTCGTGAACAATTATTTTGCAGAGAAAAATGCCGAGTACAATTTGGACGGGTTACAGAGATGGGAGCATCGCTGGGAGAAGTGTGTAGAGTTACAAGGAGACTATGTTGAAAAATAAAAAATCTGAAAAAATGTCTTGTATCTTTGTTAGGTCGGAAACTTTTCAGCCCACCCTCGTATGTATATATATATATATATATATATATATATATATATATATATATATATATATATATATATATATATATATATATATATATATATGTATTGTATGTGTATATATAAAATATCATATTATGGTAAAATATTTTGCAGAATAAAAAATTGTTTGTATTTCATAATTTTTATGAGGAATATTATCATAGTTTGAATAATATAATCATAAAATTCATCTTATGGAAAGCTTTGCCAAAATGAAATATGCGACTTTCATTCCACTAAACTTTTTTATACGCATTCAATATCGAATAAATTTATTCATATTTTTCTAATAAACAATTAATAAAATCAAGTTTGTTAAATATTTGTAATATTTTTGTTTATTTTTTGCGAGTAATTAATATATTTTAAAAGCTTTATATAACTATTATTTAAATTAGATAGTAGGAGGAAATCAAAAGCTAATCAAATTAAAATGATAAAATAAATGATATTGTTCTATAATACCATTATAGTACAAAAATAAAACTGTGTTATTAACTTTTTGCATCATTTTATTACTATTTGATAATATTTTGTTATACTGATTGATTTACAGAGCTCAGGCATACTTAAGCATTATTGTACTTAAATTTCAAATACCGTCTATAATAATGTTTACTTATTATTATTAATTTAATATATAATTCAGTATCATGAAATTCGCAATGTAATTTTATAATATCTTCATTTCTCCATTTAAAACTAGTAGTTACATTGACATTTAAACAAACCATAAATTTGTTATTACGGGAGCGCACACAAGTAACAATAAATTATTTCAATGCCAAAATAAATGCATTGATCGATATTAGTTTTGAAAAACTGCTAACAACAAACGCGAAAAAAAAATGCATTTCGTAATACATAAAAGTAACCTTTAAAGTTATATAATACATATTTTTTTATTTTACTTTTTTATGTAAAATTTTTATAATTAATATTTATTTTTATATTATATAATTGAAATCTTTTTTTTTATTTTACTTGTTTATGTAAAATTGTTTTTATTAATATTTATTTTATGTTAGAGAATTTAAATCTTATTTAATTTTTACTTTATTTTTGTAAAATTGTTTTAATTAATATTTTTTAAAGTTAGATAATTCGAATCTTTTTTTCTAGTTTTTACATTTTTATACAAAATTGTTATAATTCATATTTATTTTTATGTTATTAATTCAAATCTTATTTTTTTAATTTTTTACTATTTCAATTAAAAATTGTTGTAATTAATTCTTAATATTAGATAATTAAAATCTTTTTTAATTTTACCTCTTTTGTAAATCGTTTTAATTAACAATTATTTTATGTTAGATAATTCAAATTATTTTTCTGTTTGAAATTGTTGTTAGTTCATTTTTTAATTTTTTTTTATATAAAATTGTTTATTAGTTTTATTTTTGATAGATTTAGTTTTTTTTTTTTTTAATAAATTCAAAAGTACTTATTTATATTAAGTTTTATAAACGAAGTAGCACAAGGCCTAAAATATTTCTATGGAGAAATAGAGCATATACTACCTATATAATATGATATTTTTTACATCTAATACAGATAATGAATTACTAACTTACAGTAACATTGTTTATGCAAACATTTTAAACGTATTTCTTAACATTTAGCTATTATTACGTATAATTCGGAACTCATCTTGAGAAGCATGTTTAAAATGTTTTTATAAACAATGTAACTGTAAATTAGTAATTCATTTATTATATAATAATAATTTATTATAATATTATCGTGGCCCTCTCCAAATCTACCCTTTCTTCATGAATCGCAAATGTATACCTATATCACGAGTGCCTTAAACGGCTTCGTTGTAGACGCGTGCCTTAAAAACACGCCGAGAAATCGCCGAAATGTACAATAAAACCATACGTCACGATAGCCGCATGAGTATGCGGGGAGCTACGGCCAGGTGTTCGGTCCCCTGTCTCGTGCGGAGCCCAGCTGCCCCAATGCCAAAGGGGCGCAATGCAGCGTCACCCCAATCTTGACAATCAACACTGGGTTATATGATAAAAATTTTAATACAAAACTGGTCGTGTGTAGAGACGCGTGTGTTCGACATAGGAATGCTATACTATGCTACCTGCAAATTTTGGTTTAGCACGAGTCCCGTTTTAAATCTTTTGTTGGGTAAAAGATTTTTTTTAATAGGTTAGCTTGTTACAGAATGCATGCATATGTAAATTTTATTATCATTATTTCGGGGGCTGAGTTTCTTTAACGGTTTTTATTTCATTATTTAAAAAAATTCATATTTTATTTATCTCTATTAATTAATTCATAATATAATAATGAATACTATTTTTAAATTGAATATAAACCCATACAAAACAATTAGGTGATAATTTAATTCGTATTTATCACATTTATTGACTTTTAAACCGTATGGTTTATTAATTATTTGCAATTAACAATTCGTCACGAGGCTAGTGACAATACAAGTACTGTCATATAGAACTCGTTGAAACGAATAAAATGATTAGTTTCTGATTAAAGTGACCAATGATCGTGTTGGAAAGCACTTACTAAGACAGTGTCACCAACCATTTAGTGTAGAAAACATAGGTTTGTTTTATTATCGGGATAGCTGAAACGTGCATTTAAACAACCAAATTAAGATCAATAGTGCTATATTATAAGTAACTTTCACTAAAATAAATGAATTAAGACATTAACCATAATGTAAATTATATTTTTAAAATATTAATATTTTTTCAAAATATAAATATTTTTTCAAAATATTTTGAATATTTATCTTATTCACCATAGCGCCGTTTACGATTTAATTATAGGCGTATCATATTGAACAACTATCGTATTTGTAAGAATAATTAAAAATTGCTGAATAATATGAATGAAAATGATATAACGGGATTGGTATTCATGAATGGGTGGTTAGATACTTTACCTTTAACAGTTCCCTTTATATATCTAGACAGGTGTGTTGATGACGTCACTTCTTCTTGAAAGACCTTCTTAAGGGGGAAGTGTTTGACGTCACACAGGCACGTGCTATCTTCAGACAAGTGTTACAGATATGCAAAGTTAAAGAAACAGGTTACCCATTAGTTTTGAGGCCTTTATACTTTACATTTAAAATTTATTTTATATGATTGTCCAAATTAATAATAATTTTTTTTTAAATTCATCGATGGTGCATGTTAATTCTTAGTGCTCTCTTAGAAAATAAATATTTACTCACTATTGTCTTTTAAATAATTTGAATAAATCTGTACATAGTGTTAAACCACCAGATTTAAGTGTTGTAAAACACGCAAGCCACTCGAGAGCGTTATTACAAAGCTCCCAAGAGACGATGAAATTTATTATGTATTTAAACAAACATACAAATAGAATTACGTTTAAGAGTTTTGTATTTACTAATATTAAAATTACTAACTTCTTTGTCTGGAGGTATATAGTAACATCTTCCTATCACGCGATCTAACATAATTATAAGACAGCGAAATAAAAATAATTTATTGCCAAACATTTATTTGACTTTGATTACAAATAGGACATAGTAGTGAATTAATTTGTGTTACATAAAATTAGACATTAGACCGAATATTCTTTACATATTTCCGTACAGAACAGTTGTGATTTGAAACTGATTTATTTTCAAGTTATAATCTAACGCGGAACCCAATTGAAAATTGTCCGATTAGGGTATAGTTTGATGAAAGCAACAAAAAATAAAGTGAGGTACAGAATGTAAAGTTATGTTTGGGGTGATCATTTCACCTGGGGCAGCTGGACACCTAGCCATGGGGGTGACGTCACGAACTAACCAGCTGCTATAGTCGAGCAAAGCACCACAGGGCATAGCTGATACACATATATGTTGTGTAGATATAAATTTATAGAAACGTATCTGAACACCGGGGGTTTTATTTGAAAGAACTGGCCTAATGGTATAATTAAATTGTTTAATTCGAAATAGGCTGTCATTTGTTGATTCAATTATTGTATTTTAGTTTAGTCATCTCTAGATTAGATAGATAAAGAAATTACTACTGGTGTATGCCAGCTACATAAAAATATAGTTGTCAGTAGTAAACGTTTATTACTTTTTGTGACGTATAGATGATTCGTATTTGGTAATAAAACAATATTATTTTATAATATTTAAAATGTATATTAACTGTTAATATCTGTATATTGCCTACTACTATATAATTATTCGTCACTAATAAACGTGGTAAACGTTTTAATACTTGAGAAAACTATTAGAGACACTTAGCTTAGCATATCACATGAACGTGTATATTATCAGTTAATATATTTATAGTTGTTATAATATTATTTGCGAACTTACTTTTCTAAACATAAATATCCAGTGTTGTACTGCATTCAAATCTGACCTTTAATTCGAAAACTTTAATTTTATGGCATATCAAATATTTTAGATGAAAAAAAATATATATATTGACATAATATATCATTATTATTCTATATTGTTCACTGAATATTTTTTTATAATTTACATTTTTTAAATAGTCTAAGAGAGAAAATATTTTTTTTTTGGTTTGCGAATTTAACAAATTTTTATTTAATACAAATGCGTTCTTTATATTTCACTTAACGATACTAAATAAGTTCATAATTAAAATAATAATATTTTTTTAGCAACAATATATCTATTAATAATAGTAGGATTAGAATTTTAGTGCGCTTTACTGTAGTGCCGGATTTTTGAAACAATATTATTTTTATTTTATTTTATTTATTTATTTAAGAGTCCCTGTCCAAAAGGTTTGAAAAACGAGATTGTAGAACAGTAAAATGAATATAAACATTTACAATGAACTATAATAAATTAATTTTGAAAAATAAAGCAGAACAGCAAACATAATAATAAACAATATTTGGTGGTTTATAAAACATATGTTAATATTAAATTCTACAATGATAATATAAACATTAATAGAGAAAAGTTCTTGTAGCAATTAACGTAATTATTATATATTCGATTTATAAAACATTTGTAAGAAACATTGAATATATCAACGGGTTCTTCTTAACTATTATAATCATAACGTATAGTGCGAATTTGAGTTTTTATTTTCGCTATAGTTAATACAAATTCTAAGGATGTATGAAAAACGAACCCAATTAACAAAAACCATCAAAATATTTTTATATTACTTACCACTATACAATTACTTGCCACAATCATAAGTATACAAAGATGCTTAGCACAACTATAAAAATATCAACTGTTAACTCTTTCATTTATAGTTGTAATAAATATATATTGAATATTTCTCACTTTTGTAACTATAGGTAAATATATTAATCATTGCACTGATTTATTTGAATAAAATATTACAACAATTATGATAAATTTATTTGATTTTATACGTGAAATATATTTAATTGCTATAATTATATTTTATAAAAAAAAAATTGAATCAATTAAATATAACCAATTCTACCACTTAATTATAGAAATTAGATTTTATTTTATCCAAGCCAATCTTTTTCTCAGTGCAGCAATACATTTTTTCTATGTAGTTCATATAAGAATTGCCGTGAAATCATTTCTAAATCATGATTTTCTTTTTACTTTTTATAGTATAACATTCTTTATGGTATTAACAATTTTTGTAAATTAAAATACACAACAGTCCGTTAGAGAGTGGACATATCTATATTTTTATTGTTTTACCTAATGTTTATATATTGTTTATATTGTAACAAACGTAGCCAATATTTAAATGGTGTTTGTGGTGTTTGAATTCAAAATCTGGACAAACTATTATCAACACCACCCTCGTTTAATCCTTCTATTTCACTAAAATCAATATAATTGTTTTATAAAAACAATATTTAAACAATTATTATCGTATTAAATAGTAAAAATTGTACACCAAACTAGCAAATAGCATCTATACGTCTAGTTATCTCACACTCATACTATATGAGATACTTTCCTTGATTTAGCAGAAGAGCAATAAGCCTGAGTGTATGTAGCTACCTAAAATAAACCAGAGCTGCAAGTGTGAAGTATCACCTTAAAAGAAACAAAACACAGTAACTAATATGAAACATAAATTATGAAATGTTATTCATGGCAAAACATACAAAGTTCAAGAACTTGGATACAACGTGCGGGTTTTTGATTATATTATATTTATATACCTACATGTATAGCCTTTATTTTAAACTTTAAAACAGTCTAAAATTCAATGAAATATCCGAGGTATTATATGTGTAAACTTGAAAATAAAATATACATCGATTGTATGATGCGGGCACTTACAACCTCGCATAACAATCACCTCTTTACATATGTATACAGCGAAGAAAAACACACAATACGAGTATATTTTAAGTGTAACGAATAGTACAAGATGTTATCTCAAGATTTGCCTCTTAAGAATCTGCAAATATGCTGGTGACACCATTGTTAAAAATTGTTGGTACATTTATCAGATTGCTTGGATTTTATATTAATAAAAAGTATAAATGAGCGAGTATGAGCGAACTGGATGAAAGGCAGGAAGAGGAAACGGCAGAAATCACAGCGTAATTAGGTTTGAGTGGCCATATGGCATACTGTGTGCGGTTGCGCCCCACGTGCGTATTCAAAGCTCGTTCAATCGTAAACAGAATATTATCATGCATTCTATACAAGAATATATCAATGTGTTATTTATGATAATGAGCCGCACATAACGCCGAAAAGATTAAAGATATCAGTGAGCACACATCGGCATTAATCCATAAATATTTTTTGCCTAATATGTGAAAAAAAGCTCAACTAGATTTCTACTCAATAAGCGAATGGATTGAAAATGACAACTAAGCAATTTTCAACACTTGTTTAGTTTAGGCGTTTCCTTTCAAAGAGAAAATACTCTGTAGGTACTGAACTGATCTATCATGATAGATCTGATCCCAAATGAATTCCTAAAGGAACTATGTATGTCTGCATAATGTGTAAATAAGTAGAAGTGTGGTGATTTGGCAATTGCCCTTTAAATTCAAGGTAGTTTGGAAAAGTATTTCTCAAATGTGACTTAGTAATAAAAGAATATGTATGTATATAGTTTACTTTCTATAAATCTTGCTTCATAATTACGCCCATGACATAAAATTTGACTTTTTAAGCTCAAATACTGAATTCAGATCATTTAGCACTGTAGAATTTTTGGAAATTTGGGCGGTGAGAGGGGATAGCAACAGTGTAGTTTTCGCATAATTGAGCGGAACACACCAGTTCTGATCGTATCAACTCAGATCTGATCTAGGAATTGAAATGGCTTTTTGTCACACATATTACAAGACGCATTTTCTCTTAAATGGTGTGGTAGAAATCTCCAAATTTGCTTATTTTATTTTAAGTTGATATAGTACTACTTTGCAACAAAATATTTCAACAAATCATTTCTTGTTAATAAACTAATCATATGGTTTCAAATCTAAATACAGAATATTTTACTTGCAAATGAATTTAACAAAAATATGCGCACACTCTGTGAACACGCGTGCATATCATTGGTGTCGCACGAGTGCGTGCATGACGCACCAGAGCGTACAGTGGTATTTTGAGGGAGTTTAGTGTAAAATAAATTAATAGTTTCGATGTTACAAACCAAGAACGCACCACCATATCCATATGTATACCTACTCATCGTAGCAGAACTGAAAAACACGTGCGATTTTATCAACTTAGCATTGTCATACTTTAAAATTGTTATAGCGTGAAATTAACACGAATATGACACCGGTTATTATTGATTGAAATATGTATGGTTATTTGAGTTTATTATACGGATGAATAATTACTAAAATATACAAATGTCTCAAAATTGGTTTTATGAAATATTACTGCATACATGCAAAAGTATATATACATATATATATATATGCTGTTATATTGATATTTTAGAACACAAAAGTGATATCTCTTATTGCGGAATTATTCCAGATTCATTTTAAATAAATATAAAGAGAGAAATATTTGGGAATATTTATATTCTGTTACTATATATAATGATCTTGCGAAAAATGGTGGAGTTGCTATTATTTTTTAGTGATTAATATATTGATATTTTGGAAGACAAAGGTGATATCTTACAATGTGAAATTATTTAATATTCATTTTCGGAAAATACAATAAGATAAATATATTGGGATTGGTATACAAATATACGTATATATACGTGGGTGGGTGTGTGTGGTAGTGTGCGCATGTGTGTGTGTGCACGCTTGTGTATATGTGTGTGTGTGTGTGTGTGTGTGTGCGCGCGTGTGTTTATGTGTGTGTGTGTACATGTGTGTGTGTGTGTACATGAGTGTGTGTGTACGTGTGTGTGTATGTATGTACGTGTGTGTGTGTACGTACGTACGTGTGTGTGTGTACGTATGTACATATGTGTTTGTGTGTGTGTGTGTGTGTGTGTGTGTGTGACTGTGCAAATTAAATTGTCCGTAAAGTTTAATCACCGCAATTAAATATATGTCTCACAATATTACTAAATAGTAATATTCTTCAATTATATGAAATCATAATCGTGATACATACAATTTCAATTTCATCTACTGCTAGCTTCATTTTATTAGCTGAGTTATTATTGTATGCAATTTTATAGTACTACCATTTAATTTTACAAACGATTCATAGATTACAGAATTAGGGCTATGTGAATTTGTTGATTATTAAACTTGAGACTGGGGGTTGGCGAACCTCCTCGTATATATAAATATAAAAAAAATTATGTTAGGTTCAAGAATTTCTATATACTTCGAACTAAAATGAAGACGTAACTATATGATGGGACCATCACATACCAAAGTGTATTGGTTTTGCTTTACGGTACGCGAAATCAATTCCAATTCCACGTGGAATTTCAATTCAAGTGGCGACCGACGGCGTTTGATACTACGTCATGCTTTGAGATACTGTATTAACACAGACACACATGAGTTTATATTGTGTGTGGTATCTGTGTATGTCTGTGTGTGTATGTGTGCGTAATCATTATGTACTCTTTGTGCCATATTTATCTGTGCAGAACTTGGCTATAGTGTGGTGATTTGTGTTGGTTGCACCCCTCGACATACATGTTTAGGTACCCCATAGCAACACATATCTACCATATATTCCATCCACCCGGCTCAACATGTATTGCTCTTGATCATGTGTACCTACTACATGTATATGTATGTGCACATGTGTGTTTGTGTGTGTGTGCGCGCGTGTGTATTGTTACGCCCGTGTTTCTGGTCCTGGAATAAATAATAAAGTGCACCCTGTTTCTAACATATATACGGGGAGATTCAAAAGTATCGCACCATGCAGTTATAAGGCGAGGGGTCTTTGGTTGTCTAGCAGCTGTCGAAACATAACATCATGCATGGCATGACCATACTGTCTCGCGTGCCGTGTTATGTACGGCTACCGGTACCGGTGGTGCGGCGGCTGCTTTTGGTGAAAAAAATCTAAAGGGTTCTTTGCCACGTGCCCTTTACCTGCTCTTGTACTTCTGAAGAAATGTCGGCCAGGGAGATTTCTATAGAATGCAATGTTGATTTTTATCTCTAATCATTAGGTTTGATGGAATTATAAATTAATGAATATATGTTACTTCTCAAGTTTATCAACAATTATGTATAAGTAAATTAATATTAACAATACAATAAATTGTGTTCTTGATCCATAGTTTGATTTATTTGTTGGTAAATAATAATTTGTGAAAATAGTACATGCATATTTTTTTGTTTTTTTTTTCTGATTATTTTTTGTTAATTAGTTAAAGAGACTGCAATTCTCAGTCTGGCGAAGTACCTATACTGAATATTTAATATAAAATAAATATTATGGATGTTTGGTAATAATTACCTATATTGAGCAGGGGTGCGTCCAAATACATTTTTTTTTGTAAAATTTGTCGTTGTAGATAAGTAATGTCACCTTCACACATGAAAATTACACTAAATATTTGAATCACATATATATTCAAAATATTTGGCAATAATTGTTCTTTTTGATCACGAGTGCTTTAATAAAAACAATTGTTCTAAAATGTATTTTTAGAACAACAATTTCGCCTTCTAAACTCTTAGTCACACTTTACAAAAATTACATATATATCTATATATATATATATATATATGTATATATATATATATTCAGAATGTTTTGACAATAATTACTCTATTTGATCAGAAATGTCTTTATACATATAATTGTTCTAAAATGTATTTATTTAAAAACATAATATCGTCTTCTAAACTTCAGAGTTTAGAAGAGTTACCTATATGAAACAATGATACTAAATATTTGAATCAAATAATAATAATAATAATTAATCACAGGGGTACTGTCACAGATATTTGTAGTAAAATGTGATTATTTTTATGAAAACATTTTTGCCTACTAAACTCTAAACCACACGAGATAACAGTACGAAATATTTGGATCAAATGAATTTTAAAGATATTTTCGTCATAGTTGCTATTTTTGTGCAGGAGTGTCTGCACAAATATTTATTGCAAAATTTATTTTCTGAAGAAAATAATTTAGCCATCTAAACTCTCAATCATACAAGACAACTATATAAATTATTTTAATCAAGTACATATTAAAAATACCTTGGCGATAGTTATTTTATCTAGGTATGTTTGTTGCAAAATTAGTTTTTTTTAAATGATCCTATCAAATCTCTGAGTGAGATAAAACAACTAATCTGACGTTTTTAATCAAATAAATATAAAAAGTGTCTCGGCAATAATTGTTCTAAATTAAAGTCACTTTCATATACGATTATTGTAATATGTGCTTTTTTGATTGTTTATCGCTTCTAAAACCAGGCGAAGTACCTATATTGTATTTTTAATCAAATAATTATTAAGGGGTACCCTTTGGTAGTTTGGCGATACTAACTCATTTTGAGCATAGGTATCTTGAAATAATTGTCATCTTTTTTAATTGTAATCTTAATCATAAAATAAGTTAAACTTTTACCAAATTAAAATTTTTATACATTCTTTTATAATAGTAAATAGAAAAAAATATTCTAAAATTGAGTATTCTTAATTTAAATCAAATAAATATTATTTGTAGCCTTTGGTGGTTTAGTGTTAATTGATCATTTTATTTTTCATAAGTTGTAATACTAAAAAATTACATGTCCAAAAATGCAACTGGACTTAAAAAAGACTAATATATTTATACTAAAACAAGAAACAACTACACAAAAAATATATATTCCTAAATAAATAAATAAATATATACATATATATATATATATATATATATATATATATATATATATATATATATATATACATACATATATATATATATATATATATATATATATATACATACATATATATATATATATATATATATATATATATATATATATATATATATTAACAGCTAATATTCGCGTGGCAGTGCTAAGTATATTATTATATATGTCTCAAAAAAGGTGAAAAATCCATTGTTTGTAATGTAAAATTGCTCTTACGACTACTTTTATTAAAGTTAGTTAAATATATATGTTAGTAAAAATAAATAATATTGAATCAAAATGAGATTATTTATGGCGAAATAATGTTTCAACAAATTTTTAGTAGTTGCAACAATATTTTTGTTGCAGTTATTGTCTTATTTGTGAAAAAGGCCAAATAACATTTTTATCCCAACTAGTGCCAGGATTAATAAGTCATAAAAATATTTAGCAATATTTGAAATGATGAAATGCTGCAAAAATCATTTTAGAAGAGCAATTCAATGATTTTCAACAATTCTATAGTGTATTACACAAATAACAATACGCATTTTCCCTTAAATGTAGTGGCAGAAATCTTAAAATTTGTTGATTATTGTTTTAAGTTTACTCACTTAAAAGAAAATTGTTGCCATAACTAATAATTCGGTTGCCCCATTTTTTGCTAACAAAGTTTGTTGAAACAATTAATTTTTGGTAACTGTAACAATATTTTTATTACTGTTTTTGCCTTAATGGTGTAAAGGGCCAAATAACATTTCTGTCCTAACTAGTGTTAGGGTTGAGAAGTCATTTAAATATTTAGCAATATTTGAAATGGGGAAATGCTGTAAAAATCAATTTTAGAAGATCAATTCAATGATTTTCAGCAATTGTCTAGTTTATTACACTTATAACAATACGCATTTTCTCATAAGAGGAGTGGCAGAACTCTTCAAATTTGTTTATTTTTGTTTTTAGTTTACACACTTAGAAAAAAATTGTTACCATAACTAAATATTCGGTAGTCCCGTTTTTCGCGAATAAAGTCTGTTGCGCCAACTAATTGTTAGTAACTGCAACAATATTTTTATTACATTTTTTGCCTTAATGCGTAAATGGCCAAATAACAACTAGTACTAGGATTGTTAATACTCAAAAAACACATACCTATAACAATAATCGTAATGAAAATGAATACATAATTGAATATTAAGCAACGTTTCAATAATGTTTGAATTGCTGTCAAAACCAATTTTAGTAAGGCAATTCAACGATTTTGAACAATTATTGAGTTTGCCTCAGATAACAAGACGTATTTTCCCATAAATGGAGTGGCAGATATCTTCAAATATGTTTATTCTTATTTTAAGTTTACATACACATTTGTTACCATAACTAAGAATTTGGTTGTTTCATTTTCCACTAATAAGAGTCTGTTGCGGCAATTAAGTTTTAGTAAATGCAACAATACTTTTTGTTATAGATAATTTTGGTTATGTGAACTTTTTTTTTGTCGAAGTACGAGAGAAATACATTGGTGAAACCAGACCTATCATTTAATATTATAGAATTTAGGTAGACTATATCATTTTTAAGTGTAATTTTACTATATTTATGTTAAAATACATGAATTTTAACTGTAATTTTACATAAACAATTATGTAAATTATTACAGTGAATTGTGTCAGCAAAACAGCATTTATTACTATTTGTATATAGTAATTATATAGGTATAGGTAATATAAAGATACATGCGTTTATTTATATTATTTTAAAATATATATATTACCATTATAGTTTCAATAATTAATTATCTATACGTTATAAATAGTAATAATCATTTACTACTGATAATTATACCTTGATGTAGCTGACATGTATCAGGATTACTCTCATTATAATTTGTATTTGGTGTTGTAATGTACAATTTAGGAACATTATATGGTTTTTAAGTAAAATTATGTTATTAATTGTAATTTTATATAAACAACCGCGTAAATTTATTACAGTGGAATGTGCTAGCATTACAACATTTATTACTTTTGTAAAAAGAGATAATACAGGTGTAGTTTAATATATAAAAGTATACATTTATTTATTTCATATTAAAAATATATATTAGCAAATAAAAGCATGATATTGCTTACAAATAACTATTTACTCGTCATCATTAGTTTACTATTGATAAATAGATACTTTGGTGTAGCTGGTATCTACTAAGATTTTGCTTATTATAATATTTATTTAATGTTATAATTTCCTCGCGATTAGTTGACATTTAATTACCTATTTGGTATGTATAGTACGGATTTATCTACAGATAATAATCTAGAATATTGAAAAGTGCGTATCTATATATATTTATAAATGACTCAAATATGAATCACAATAATAACAATTTTTATTTTATTAGTATAGTTTAAAAAAAATTAAATTAAATCCCTAAATATGTTTTTCTTATATGCAATACTAAAATTATAAACTTTAATAATCTACCTTACCGAAGAAAATAGTTTTTTCTTAAATCTATATTAAAAAATCATTCTCTAAAAATCAATACCTAGTTTGTGGTTTTTTTCCATAAGCTTCAATTCTATTATTAACGTATTTGCCACACCCTATAACAGGTCATACCTTCTTGGTCGTTAGGCACTTGTTCTGCATGTATATATGTTAACATCAACAGGTGGTTTTGGTTACCCTTAAGTAAGCACAAGTAAGGTTCTTTTATATACTATGGTAGATAAGCTAAGATTGAGGGGGAATCGTACGGTATATTAGGCGCGCAATCGACGGGAACATAGCGGGTATATATCAAAGAATACGACGGTAAAAAAATTGCCGTAGGGCAAAAATGTTCAAATTGAAATTTATTTTATATTTGACAATAATAATTAATTTTTATTCAGTTGCATTTTAAATATTATTATACCTGAATATTAAAGAACTTTTTTTTTTGCCTAAAAACAAATAATAACTCTCATCACATCCTATCCTGCATCATCCATATATTTATTGTATTTTAGAAGCGCTTGTTTAAACCAAACCAGCTTTAACTTTTTTAAATTAATTGACAATCTTTATTTATCTAATGTCAAATGATAAGATCACATTCCTTATAGTCAAAAACACCAACAAATATCAACACTAATTGTAGATTAAGCACGTTTATATATATTATTTAAATAAATAGTGCTAAATTTAATATAAACAATGATATTTAGTAAATTAAAACCTATCTTAATTAATTTATACCTTAAACATAGCTCTATTAACAAAATGAAAATAATTTCATTTCATTTCTGTTGGTTTAATCGGGCATTATTGTTTTTAAATTTTAAATTAATATTTGTATAAAATATTATTTTTTATTGCGAGTTGCTTTAGTGATGAGCGATTATCAATTATTATGGCTAGTGCTTATTAATTATAAATGTTAGTTAATAATAAAATATTTTATATAATATTTATTATATAATATTAATTTAAAGTTAATATAGTAAAACTAATCATAAATGTTTCTAATTGCTAATTTGTAATTATACTTTAAAAAATATATTGGTATGACGCAGTTGGTAATTACTGCACATATAATTTGAATAAATCATATAAATAATTAATAAATATATTACACTTTTACCCAAATTTAGACGTGTAAGATTTGATACTTACTGTATGGCATGTACTTTCAGCATTCAGAGATGGATGTGGCGATTTAATCTATTTCAATCATAGCAGGAATAGTTTAAATCATTTTATTTACTGGTTCTGCATTTTTATAGAATTTATTTCTTAAATAAATTATTTTAAAAACATGTATTTATTACAAAAAGTAGATTTTTAAGCACAGATATTCAAGTGTAATAATAATTTTTAAATGATAATGTTTCAATTTTTAAAATATATATTTATATATATATATAGGTTTAAGTTTATTATTTCTAAAACTATTTATATTTTGTAGTATGGAATCTATAATTAAGATTATAATTGGTGTGGTACTGTTATCTCTTTTACAACATGTTTAAGATATAGGTAGTCTAGATTTTTATTTGTAGTTATTTATTAGAATATATATATTTTAAAATTATATTTTTAAATTTATTAATATCATGCAGTATAGATTGGTGCGTTACTGTTACATATGTAGTTAGTTCTTTTATAACATACTTAAGAGATATATTTCGTATGGTTACGCTCCCCTTTCAAGAAAATATTCATTCATATAGGTACATACATAGGGTAAGATGCCTTTTGTAAGAGACCCCATATTATGTTATATAACTCGGGTTCTCTTAGTGTACACTAACTACAGGTTTTCTTTTCATTCCACCTTCTTATAGGACACTACTCTTAATGTAAGGTGTTGTTAACACTTGAATACGTGAGTTGTATGATCCGCTTAATTTTGTGGCTAGGTAGAAATTGATAATAATTGCTCACAATCTTTCTTTAGATATTTTTATATATTTCTAACTATACATAGGTCCTTTTACTAACCCTATTTTACCTATATAATTAAGGGATTATTTGAATACACCGGAAAAAATGGTAAATGTTTTACTTTACCGGAAATGACAAAAGCATTATTAAAAACAATAATATCGATTAATCGTTGATAAGCTCCCCAAAAAAAAAATCCTAACGTATTTTTGTCCATTACTCCAATAATGTTGAACGTCCCCTGTTGATAATAAAACTAATAACGATAATGTATTTAATAGAGGGGTGTCTGCATTATGCAACGGAATCTGTACCTATGTAGAATGATTTGTGTTTGTTTTAAAACATTTGCCAACACACCCGGCTGTGACCGTTAAAATTTCATACCACGCGAGCGTATGGAAGAGCGTATAAAATCCGTTACTCACATGCTTTTACGCGCAACTAGGCAACGCTTTGTTCTAAGCGTGATTTCACACGTTCATAGTCGAACACGCCCAGTGAGCTTTGAGCTTAGGCTCGCCCAACCAATCGTGGTAGGCTCCGCCCTAGGCATGCGCGTAAGGCCTAAAAGGCGTGGTCACGTTGTTATTGGGGGCTTTATAATGCTGCGACGCGTGACTTGAAGCTCAGAGCTTGAAAGTGTGTTGAGGTATGTGAACGTGTCTCTCATTGATAAGGTCAGTGCGTTTTACGTAGTGCACTCGTATAAAGTCGGGGTTTTAAAAGTGTGCAACTGATGCCTCGCGGTTTTCAATATCAACAACATGAAATGGAACATTTTAGTGCCTATCGGCACCCCCAAGGGGCTATACCATACACTACAAATCTGTTACATCGCTATACAATTGAACCACAACTAATATCAAGTGCAGTACATTTTCAACAACTACAATACCTCCGATATTCCGAACCTTTGGAGTTAGTCGCCTCTCCATTAGACCTAAGCCTAAAGACTCAGCCATCACCAATAACACCACCATGTACACCATCTCCTGGTTCAAAACGGCCCGCTCCAACAACTCCTCAGACCGTTATTCCCTTAATTCCCGATCAACCAAAGAAAGCAAAACTTTCTTCAACACCTAAACGTACCAAAGTTGTCCGAAAGTTGAATTTCGATGAAGATAAGTCTAGTCCAGTTTCCGGTACTATTATTCGGGAACTTGGTCCCGATGAAACCCTAGTAGTACGCAAAGGCGATATAGATCCAGCCTATAATGTGGTAGAAGTGACTGAAGAAGCAAAACTGGAACTTGCCAAAATTGAAAATCACATTGGCGACTATGTATGTCGACTCTGTCGGGAACTCTATGAAGACGCCTTTGGCTTGGCTCAACACCGTTGCTCTCGAATAGTTCACGTCGAATACCGATGTCCAGAATGTGATAAAGTGTTCAATTGTCCTGCAAATCTAGCTTCGCATCGCCGTTGGCACAAACCTCGAGTGGGAAAAGAGCTACCAAAACCTGTCACAGATGAAGACGACGCTTCTACCACCACCGAGCAGTTCCCGTGTACCGAATGTGGGAAACGGTTTCGGAGATTGGCGTATCTTCGGAAGCACCAGACTACGCACCAGGTGTCGGGTGAGGCTTCAGAGCTAGTGGGGAGCGAATGACCAAGGATTCAACCGGTTAGACCGGTACCCAGGTTACACCCTCGGTTATGGAGACCTCCCCCACTTCCCCCGCCGGAAGTGGGACCATATGATAGGTATGGGATTGCGTGGCTTGCGCATTATTGAATTTAAATGAGATTTGAAACTGATTTTACTATTTTAAATGCCATTTAAAAAGATAATAATTTGAAATTCTCTCAAACTAAGATTTTATTGTTAATATTAAATAAATTTGAAAAACACATCTTTAGGATTGGATATACAATATAGGTACATATATACATTTAGATATGCCATTTTGTCATATCCAATTCTAATTACTTTTCAATGATTTAAATGTTACATATGTATATATAAAAATTTAGTTATTAAAATTTCATATTTTAAATATGATCTCTAGTCACAATATGAAATTATTAGTCTTAAACTTTAATTTAAGTTATATTTAAATCAACTTTCTATTAAGATCTCAATCAAAAAAATAAGTTAACATTTTGCCAAATTAGGAACTTTAAACAAATGATTTCAAAATTTAAAAAAAAACTAATTTAAAAACTATAAAATAGCCAAAGAAATTTAAATTAAATAAATTAAGTATATCTATAGTCATATAAAAAAGCAGCTAGAACCAAAAGTATTTAAATAACAAAACAAATATATTTTCTAGTCAAAAGAAGAAAAATAAAAAAAAAAAAAAAATTGATTGTAAATTGTTAATCTAGTCAAAAGATTTATATAATTTATTCTAGTCATTCAAAAATTAAAATCTATACCTAGATAATAAATTTATATTCCAAAGTTGTTCGCCAAAAAAATAGAATTTTATTATTAATTAAGTTAAATATAATTCTAGTCGTAATACATATAAATACTCTAGTCAGACGCTAGTCAGCATCGAACCAAATATTTAATCTTAAGTTGATTTAATCTTATGAAGTCAAAAGTTTGAGTACCGCAGATGGTTAGGTTAAGTGTGCAGGCGGAGGGATATGAGTTTGCAATAAGCTTCAAGCAGCAAATTGTCTGCACTTTAAAATAATATTTATTTTAAAATGTACGTTTAGTGAAAATTAAATGTTATTAACAATTTCCAATAAAATGATTTAATTGCAAATTAATTATATTTAGTCTTAAAAACTTGATTTTTTACCGAAAGGATTAAAAATAATATACTTTACAAAGAACGTATGATTTTAAAATAAACAAAAATATATTTAATCTTAATTTTAATATATTTGAAGCCGTGAAAATATTTGCCATAATAATAGTCTTACAATTTAGTCATTTTTCTAGTCATATCTAGTCGATATTCAAAACGTCATGTTAAATATAATTTAATTATATTGTAAGTATAGTCAAAAAGTAACTATTTAAAATTAAATGTACAAATATCTAGTCGTAACTTTATTCAATGTGATATTAAATTAATGAAAATTTGAATTATTAGTTCTAAGTACAAATTATTTTTATATTATTATTTATTTTCTTTTTATTTAAACATTATCCAATGCTGCAAGCAGCATTTTGTATGAGTGCCATCTAGTCAAGATGTATAGAGTCTAATTTATTATAATATGTATAGTATTTCATCTAATATAATATAAGTCTTAATTTCTAGTTGTAGACTCTAACTGTACAAAATTATATGAAACATGTATATATTATAGTTTGTTTAGTAAATTAAGAGCTTCTTTATGTCTTATGATAATTTTAAAATGAAATGTATATATATATATTTGTATGTAAATAAATGATTGAATTAACAAGTTGTTTTATATAGCTGTGAAGTTGTTTTTAGGAATCGTAGTTATTTTAATTTTATTATAGTTGGCAACATTATGCAAGTGTCACATATACTAACTTAGCGATAGATGTTAGCTTTTGGTATAACATCTTTATCCTCAAGTAAAATAATTGCTGATGATAAAACTATCATATCATCTTCGTCGTCTGACATTTTTCGTACACTTATTTCAATTTTTAAATATCTTAAACAAGGAACTTATTAATATATCAATTCGGCTAGTTTAATAAATATCTTTATATGATAATGTAACACTGACATTACAAATTCTTTTATTAAAATCATGTATTTTATAACATATAACTTGCATGAAATAAAATAGAATTTGTTTGATATTTAAATAAATGATTAATATGGTAATTTGGTTTGTCGAGAAAAAAAAATTTTTAGCTGTGTGTACGGGTCTGATTATAGAGTTCAATAGTTGAGAACACTGTTAATGGTATTTTCAAATTACAACTGTCAAATTTATGTATACCTAAGTTCATGTCAGTTCATGTTATCCAATGTTATCTGACAGTTTTTATGGTGGTCATCATATTTGTATTATGTTAATAATCATTTTACTGTCTATATATTGACAATATCACTGATCTTATAAGTGTTTATTATATTGTGTGTTTGATATGGAAGAAATTGCTTTCAATAAGGTAAATACCAGTAAATAGCAAAAAAAATTATAGGTTATTATATTTATTTTTGTTTAGCCTCTAACCCTGAAAGAGTATAAACGTCTTCTAAAAGGTACTGAGGAAAGTGATAGTACATCGGAGAACTCCATACTAAAAGAGTAAGATAAGCGTTAATTTTTTAATTGTGAATTATATACAATCTTATTTTAGTAAAGTTTTAGATGTTATCGCTCCTTCCGAAAATGATGATCGATTTACGAGTATTTCCGAAAGACCAGTGAATCCATTGAGCTATGAACGTACATCTAGTAATTCCTTACCTTTGCCAGAAGCAAACATGGTTACACATTTAGGATTTTGGCAAGTATGATTTTATCAAAATGCATACTTAACAGGTATTTAGTATGAATCAAATTTAGGATCAAAATATGAATGAAGACGCTTTTCTTAATTCAAGTAGTAATAGTAATATCTTTGCTGAAAAATCTGATAAAAATCGTTTTCCGATCAATTTAAGTGATTGGAAACCAACGTTTCTTAATGCTCAATTGGTGATTGAAGGCATTTTAGATGAAGAAAAGCGCTTAAGCGCTCACGTTGTTAAACGCCGAATATTCAGTTATATTTTCAGCGATGAATACGGAACCGTTTGTTCATTAATTGGAACAATGGCGCCAAATGTTTGTAAGTAGAAATTTAATAATATGGTGTGTTTAATGACAAAAAGCGCTAGGCTAGGTACTAATGCTCGTAATGAACATTAAAAGCGCGGGAAATATATGAACGTGGTGCTGAGTTTTTTTTTTATGATTTCGAGCTTAAGTTAGCGATTTATATAAGAAAACTAAGGATACCATAATTTATTGTTTAATTTTATATTTAAAAAAATTAAGTAAATTGTTATTAATTCAAACAAATATTCAGTTTTTGACCAACTAAAGATCAAGTGGTCACAGAAATGGGCTTGTGGCAAAAATAGACAATTTTATCAATATAAGAAGGTGCTATCTAACATTGCCCACAGAGCTTAGTAATATAGTGCTAGAAAATTCTAACTAGCGCTAACCTCATTGCAACGCACCAATTATATATTTTCTTCATTGTGTGTCCATCTAACTGCAACAAAAAAAAAAAGCTAATTTTATTTACATTCATATAAAATATATTATAGTTACATGGTGAGCGCAGATTTGTCCTTTTGTAGTGGTGGACGCATAATGAATAAACTCTAAGGTATTTCTGATTAAGTATATCTAAGTTCAAAATAATTCTAGCATTACCACCGGCAATAAAACAAAAATTCCTAAACGGAATTCCCGAAAATTGGCAATATGTATGCGAATATTGGAAATCATTGTTACAAGAGAATCTTTCTGAAATTCCCACGCAAAACCCGATCCGTGTACGTAAAGCGAATATAACCGTGAATTATAGTCGTAATTACCCTCAGCAATCAACAAGTACACCACAAAATTTAAATGAAAATTATCACGATATTTTAAATTTGAGCCGAATCAATCCGCTTTCGAGTAGAAAGGTGATTTCTAAACGAAACTTTAAAAACTATTCTACTGTAGAATTACGGCGAATAGCGAATACGTGTATGGCTTTGGCAAATCAAAAATCAGGAGACACTTCAAATGACGATGGCTCATCTTGCATTACGATGCAACGGATTGATAATTTAGATACTGACAATTTTAAAATGATTAATATTGCCAACCCAAGAATAAAATCCAATGTTGCCCACTTGGCACACAAAAACCCACAAGTTTATCCCAAAAAATCTCAAATCGAAAATATTCCCGAATATTTCCTAGAAAATCCCCAACATATTAACAATTTACTCCCACAAAAGCCTGAGAGGCAATCTCGGTTGCAATGTATTCCTAGTATTCCTCTAGAGAAACCCCAACGTTTTTCTAAAATTTCACCACAAAAACACCAACGAAATGAAACTAGCTGTTTCCAAAAACAAAATGTTCCCAACTTTTCCAAATCTCTAACGCCCTCAACTAATTCAAATACACTAAGCAAACCAAAATTTAAAAATCTCAAATTAAATCAGGATTTTATAAATGTTTTAAAACAACAGACCAATCCGTTGAATTTATTAAATAACCAATCACCTGCGAGTGATGATCGGTTGCGAATGTCTACAGAGTTAAAAGAGCCAGAATATTGTACAGAAGTAAATTCTAAATCAAATGCAACAGAACTTGAACGAAATGCAATAAGTTCTGAATTTGATAATAATGAAATATTTATTAAACCAAAACATACAATCGATTTGGTTTCAAATGAAAATGCGCTTTTCTCGAATAACACATTAATAAATAATCATTCAAAACACTCGGAGTCGTTTAAGGATTTATATTGCAACATGACAAAAAAATACGATTTTTTATGTAAGGACAAATCATGTAAAATTACTTCATTTCATGTCTCAGACTTGAGTTTAAATTTTTCAAATAACACAAATTCTAGTAAAGTTATACAAGAATTTTCGAATAAAGATTTAATTAGTAACAATGCATTAGTAAATCATAATAAAACGCAAAAATCTAAAACCAAATCATCAAATATACATGAAACTACAAATTTGTCTACTAATTCTAAAATGAAATCTACAACAATACAAGACATTCCAAGCATATCTAACAATTCGAAAATAAAATCTACTGTAGAAAATGATATGCATAATAATTTAAAAACAAAAACTGCAACAGTACATAATAGAACAAATATTTGTAGTAGTTCTAAAGGTAAAATAACACCAACAAAAAAAACTTGCGATTCAAGCAATAAATCTACAATAGTAAAAGATAATTCCAAGAACTCCAAAACTATATCTAATTCAAAATGTTTAAATATACAGGATAACTATTTAGAATCAAAAAGACCACAAATTATTATGGAAACCAATTCTGATTGTTTGGATATATCCAAAGCTAAAGACAAAAAAATTAATCATACTACCAGTTTAAAAACAACTAGTATGATAAATAAAAAGAAAGTTACAAATTCACCAATGAAAACATCTCAATTCATGCAATCCGATTCTGACAGTGATGACTCTTTATTTATAAATAACATTAAACATAATTGTACAAGAAAGCTTCCGTTAACATCACTTGAATCTAAATCAAATAGTGACGACCAAATAACAAATGTTGCTCAGAAATCTGTAAACAACCAACAGAATACTAACAATTTAAACACTAAATCTAATATAGTCCTAGACGTATCAAATAATTCAAAACGTTTAACTTTTAACCAAATAACCAAATATGATGAACAAAAAATAATTGATGCTACCAGTTTAAAAACAGCCGTTAAAATAAATAATATAAATAAAGTTACAAATAAAGAGCTAGATTCAAAATCTCGATCATGTGAATCTAAATTGAATAGTAAAGATCATATAATCCATGTGACTCAAAAATCTGTAAATAAATCAAAAACAACAAAAAATCGTAACAATTTAGACGAAAAAGAAAAAAATATTGTATACGAAAATGCACAGATAATAAACAAAGTACCTAAAGGTATTTTAATTTATGAATATATTCGTCGTATATATTATAATAAATATTTCTAAATTTTAGAAAGAGATGTATCAAAATTAAACTCAACGGAGTTAAATTTAACTGTAAGAAGAAGTGGCCGAGCTCGATGCCAACAACTGCCATTTTGGATGGGTAAATATATTTTAACTAGTTTATACATTATATATTTTATGACACTTGTAACTATAGTAATGTATTTTTAATTTATAAGTCAAAAATTTATTTAAAATTTATTAAATATTATATTTGTGTATGTCTTTAGGTGCAAGATTAACAATAGACGCAGAATCAAATATTTCGCGAGAATTAGATTTGACCAATATGAAAAACAATTCCAAAACGACCGGTTTAAAAAAGACAAAAATGACAGTAGTTTCAAATAAAATAAAATCAAAAAAACTCCTGCGAAATATATGTCCGAAAATAGTTCATTCAGAAACAGAACATATTGAAACTGAAAGTCCAAACAAATTGATTTCTGATTCTAAAAATGCACATCTTTCGGTCGTTATAAATAAAATAAAAATGAAAAATTCGAAACCATATATAAATCCGAAACAGGTAAAACCTAAAATTTTATCAAAACGGGAACATTTTGACACAATGTTAAATAAAACGAAATCAAAGCCTAATAGAAAAACAGATCGTTCAACATGTTCAAGTTCTGCAAAAGAAAAAAAATCTCAAAAATTGGCTTCAGAAAAAGTTAATTATCCTATAATTAAAAGCACAGATGATTCTAATAATAAAAGTTCAGAAATTCTGTTAAATTCTACAACAAACATACATTCTTTATCAAACAAAATTGTGGAGAAAGATCAGTTACAAATTGTAAGTCCTGAAAAAACATCTGTAAATTCGATAAATTATTCTGAAAATCCTGCTGATAAGAATTTTGACAGGCCTATTGCTTCTACTAAAAGTTCGACGAATTCAAATGCGATTAAAGAAAAGAACCATTTATCTGAAAATTCTAATAATGAAAGTCCAGAAAGGCTGATTTTTTCTGAAAAAAGATTTCGAAGTTTGTTGAAATTGAATAAAACTAAAAAGGAAAGACAATTGCGAAATTCAGTATCGCTGGATACTGAAAATGAAAGTAATATAAAATTTGTAACTCCTGTAAAAAATAAAGTAAAATGTACTTACCAAAATTCTAATGAAAAAACTAATATACAAAATGCATGCGATTCCCAGACAAGTCGATGTAGTTCTTTAAGTTTAGATGAAAAGTATATAAATGTCAAAGTTGTAGGTTCGCAACTCAGAAGTAACTCAAGAATTGAAACTTTCCAAATTTCAAATGTGGTAAAAAGTGGTACAAATTTAATATGGAATAATAGTTTAAAACAATCGAATGCTACGCAAAGAAGTACCAGAATTTTACGTTCCAATAAATCAAATGTTCAAAATAAGGAAGCTGATAACTCAACCACTCTAAATCTTCAAAATGAATATACTGATTCTACATGTAAAATCGCGAATATAAATAGCGTTGAAACTATTACAAATAAAGAAAAAGATATAGAAATATTTACTGACTTTGCAACCTCTAGTACAAGTACAAGAAATAGTGTCAAAAATAAAGAAGTAAATAACTCGAAATTGGTAAAAAATTCTAAGAACTCAACAAATTATCCAGTAGTAAATTTACCAAGAATGAACCTTGAAACTTTAAAAGCAGCTTTAAAGAAGAAAAACAGTACTAATTTCGTAAAACAAAACTCAAACATTGATATTAGCAATACAACAAAGTCACCTGTAAGTAATAGAAAAACTTCCACTCATAAATTGATTGAAAATCAATCAAATGATTCATCGATCAAAACTGCACCGAAGCAAACTTCACATAGAACAAGTAAACGAAAATTGGTTGCTATTGAAAGTATTGAACGAGAGAAATTCAAAGATGGAAACAAACAAACAACTGGAAATAGTAAGTATATAGTTATTTTGCTTTAACGTTTTAAGAATGTTCAGAAGACATATGAAAAAACAACAAAGTTGTTGATAATTTTTTAGATAGTTAATAGATCTTAAAATATTTCAGCAACGTTTCAAAAAATTACATGAAATGACATAAAAGTTATATTATTTTTAATTTAACATAGTTTCTTATTGGAACACGGTGTACTGAAATATATATATATATATATATATATATATATATATATATATATATATATATATATATATATATATATATATATATATATATATATATATATATATATATATATATATATATATATATATATATATATATATATATATATATAAATATAAATATATATATATATATATATATATATATATATATATATATATATATATATATATAAATAAGAATAAAACAGACTTTTAACTTTTCTTCACAATTTTATTTTTCTAATAAAACGAAATGTACATTTCGGCTACCAAGTAGCCATCATCAGTCGTATAAGAATGAGCTCAAATTTTACATGTATTTATATTTATTCTAAAATTACAAGATGCCCGTGATAAGGTTGGTTTAGGAAAAACCGGGGTAAATTTTACTTGGAATTAAGGGTTTATATCGGTAATGGTGTTTGAAGAAATGAATGGTCGGCGGGATCTAGGTTCTGTTGTCTGGTTTTTCGAGTGATTCAATCAATGTGAGTAGGGGATTGTCCAGTGGAGAAAGGTCATTGTTTAATAGATATTTACTATGTTTTTTCATATATATTGCTTCCCACATGTTTAGTTTTTGGTTGTTGATAGGTTTTAAATTTTTCAGTTTATTTAATTTGAAATTATGTCCAGTGTTATGTCTGTGTAGAGCTAAAGCGGATTTGTAAATATTTTTGGTTTTTAAATAGTACATGTGTTCTCTATATCTGGTTGTTAAGTTTCTTTTGGTTTGACCTATGTATGTTTTTCGCAGTCATCACATTCTATGGAGTAGATGCCTGATAGTTTAGTTTTTTTCTTGTTTATCTAAATTATTACCTAGTATTGATTTTATTGTGAATTTATTTTTGAAAGCTAGAGTTATGTTGACGTTTTTAAAAATATTATTTAACTTGTTATATGTGGTTTTGTCAAAAATGCATTTATATCTCGGTGATGGTTCTAAATGTTGTGTTGTTGTTTAGTAATTTCTTATTTTTGTGAATATAAATAATACGGTTGATGTATTTTTGACTATAACCATTACTTGTGGCTGCGTTTCTAATGTAATTAAGCTCTTTTTTATATCTGGTTGGATTTAATGGGACATTTAATAATCGGTTAATGAGACAATGGAAAGCTGACATTTTATATTTGGCAGGGGTATTTGAAGTGTTATGAATATAATTGTCGGTGTGGGTGGTTTTCTATATATGTCGAATTCTATATGGTTGTTGTTTCTGATTAGTTTTAAATCTAAGAAGGGAATTTCTTTGTTGGTCTCTCGTTCACAAGTGAAATTAATAGTGGTGTATTTTGTATTTATTGAGTTTAGAAAACTATCTATTTCGAAATTTCATTTTGAGAAAGAAATCCAAAAACAATCAAATCTTTTCCCTAAACTTTGGCTCAGATACGTAGATGACGTTATTGCAATCATAGATTCAAATTTCGAAACAGATAGTTTTCTAAACTCAATAAATACAAAATACACCACTATTAATTTCACTTGTGAACGAGAGACCAACAAAGAAATTCCCTTTTTAGATTTAAAACTAATCAGAAACAACAACCATATAGAATTCGACATATATAGAAAACCCACCCACACCGACAATTATATTCATAACACTTCAAATACCCCTGCCAAATATAAAATGTCAGCTTTCCATTGTCTCATTAACCGATTATTAAATGTCCCATTAAATCCAACCAGATATAAAAAAGAGCTTAATTACATTAGAAACGCAGCCACAAGTAATGGTTATAGTCAAAAAGACATCAACCGTATTATTTATATTCACAAAAATAAGAAATTACTAAACAACAACACAACATTTAGAACCATCACAGAACCATCACCGAAATATAAATGCATTTTTGACAAAACCACATATAACAAGTTAAATAATATTTTTAAAAACGTCAACATAACTCTAGCTTTCAAAAATAAATTCACAATAAAATCAATACTAGGTAATAATTTAGATAAACAAGAAAAAACTAAACTATCAGGCATCTACTCCATAGAATGTGATGACTGCGAAAAAACATACATAGGTCAAACCAAAAGAAACTTAACAACCAGATATAAAGAACACATGTACTATTTAAAAACCAAAAATATTTACAAATCCGCTTTAGCTCTACACAGACATAACACTGGACATAATTTCAAATTAAATAAACTGAAAAATTTAAAACCTATCAACAACCAAAAACTAAACATGTGGGAAGCAATATATATGAAAAAACATAGTAAATATCTATTAAACAATGACCTTTCTCCACTGGACAATCCCCTACTCACATTGATGGAATCACTCGAAAAACCAGACAACAGAACCTAGATCCCGCCGACCATTCATTTCTTCAACACCATTATCGATATAAACCCTTAATTCCAAGTAAAATGTACCCCGGTTTTTCCTAAACCAACCTTATCACGGGCATCTTGTAATTTTCAGAATAAATATAAATACATGTAAAATTTGAGCTCATTCATGTACGACTGATGTTAATTTTTGTTATTTTTTATCATTATATTTTCTGAACATCCTTAATTTCTCAATTTGCTTACTTTATTTCTAACTGTATATTTATTATTTATTATTTTAACTAATAGAATTAAGGGAAACACAAAACTTCTCAAACGCAAGTATTAATTCGGTGAGTTATATAAGCTTAAGCACAACAATTAGTCAAAGAGGGCGTTCTAGGGTACCAAAATTACCATTTTGGGCAGGTAAATTACATATTTTTTGTTGCACTACCCTGTTTATTAGTTATACCGAAAGAGGCGTATTTTCAATCCACAGTCAAAGAAAGATCATTTTAAAATCGAATAAAACAATTTGATTGTTTTAATACTCACACAAATTAGTCAGTCCTTCGGTTTACATAAATTTTAGTCGACGATATCACTAAAACAGTACTGTTTGGTTTCAATTTTCATTGTTTACGAAGCTGAAATATCTTTTTATGCAACCACAAAATATTGTAAATACGTCTTTCGAGTTAACAGAGTAATCCAGTTATTATTTATATTGATTATATTAGAAAAGCATTTTAATTAGAACACATTGTAGGTGTACGTTTATCTACCGTAAATAATGAAACTATTATTCAGACGCCAGAAACAAATAATCAATCAATTTGCAATCGTTTTAATTCAACAAAAAATCAGAAAATAAAACAAAATAAAGAAGAGGTTAAAACTAAATCGAATAATGAATCATCTATTGCCAATGCAAATAAATCAAATCTAGAAACGATAAATAGTAAGCGGACAAGTACGTTTGAAGTGGCGCCAAAACCTTTTCCTTTGGTATTAATAACAGATACAACGAAATTATTAAAACATAAAGAAAATTCTTGTACACGACAACCTAGAACTTCAGAATCAGGAAGTATTTCTGATATTTCGATTAGATCAGAAAAAGGCATGTATTCTCTTCGGAAGTCATCTAGAATTAAGGATAAAAAAAGAAAATCTGATCAAGATGGTAATAAATAGATATAAAAAATAAAAACATTCAGTTTTACAGCACATGTGCAACATGTTCATATTCTTAATATAGTTTGTCATGACAATCATTTAGTTCTAGATGATACAGTATTAAAAAGTATTCTTACTAATATATATATATATATATATATATATATATATATATATATATATATATATATATATATATATATATATATATATATATATACATATACGAGGGTGGTCTGAAAAGTTTCCGACGTCAACATGAAGATAGCAGCGCTCGTAAATAAAAGCTAGGGAATTTCGTTGTTCATCTGTTGACAGTTACTCACCAAAGTTTCAGCCATTTTGGACGCGTAGTTGTTATGTAACAGTCGTTTGAGTGCGTTGATGTGAGTGTTTTTATGAAAATGGACAAAATCGAGTATCGAGCTGTCATCAAATATTTGTTTTTGAAAGGCAATACGCCTACGCAAATCAAAGATAAGTTGGATTCTGTGTATGGGGACTCTGCACCATCATTTACCACAGTGAAATTTTGGGCAGCTGAATTAAACGTGGCCGTAAGAGTTTGGGAGACGATGAACGTTCGGGACGTCCAAAAACTGCAACTACCGACGAAAACATCGCTAGAGTTCACGAAATGGTGCTAGACGACCGCCGAATTAAAGTGAGAGAGATAGCAGAGATCATGAACATGTCAAAAGAACGTGTTTGTCACATATTAAATCAACATTTAGACATGAGAAAGCTGTCCGCGCGTTGGGTGCCGCGTTTGCTCACGTTAGACCAAAAACGTGTCTCACACCTCAGCGGTTGCCATGGCGAAAATCCACTAATTACGGTTTGAACTGCTTGACCATCCGCCTTCTTACTCACCAGATTTAGCCCCAAGCGACTTCTTTTTGTTCCCTCATCTCTTTGGTGAGTAACTGTCAACAGATGAACAACGAAATTCCCTAGCTTTTATTTACGAGTGCTGCTATCTTCATGTTGAGATTGGAAACTTTTCAGACCACCCTCGTATGTATATATATATATATATATATATATATATATATATATATATATATATATATATATATATATATATATATCTGTAGTGTCTTGCACTGGACTTACTTATACGTAGAAGGTATATTTTGTTTAGATAGGAAGAATATTAAAATACAAAAAAAAAACATTGCGCTTAATTAGAAATTATTATGGCCGAACGTTTTTAGTATTAAAATGAACTTAAAACCTAACAAAAAAAATTCCATATAATATTTTTAAATCTATTCGGGACAATAAATTATTATTTGAGTTTATTTTATCTATCTGTAAAACAAAATTATAATTTCCCATACCTACGTAACTATGGCGAAAAATTATTATCTTTCATGTTAACTATAACTATTTTTACTGTAAGTGCAGCCGTTTCAGAGATATTGCAAAACACCACAAAAATGACGAGTAAATATGCACTTCCGGTTTGAATATTCTTTTTAAAAATTAGAGGTTTTCTTGCTAGCTATAAACATCTTAAATTTTAAGTTTCCTAATTTTAACAGTTTTGGCTGTAGAGCGCTCTCACACACACCTCATTCCAAAAATAGTCAGACTCGATTTAGGGCAAGTCAAAAAGTGTATTTCCGTTAAAATTTCGAGATCGACTTTTTTATTATTACAATATTACTCGTATAAGAATGTAAAAAGATATCATTTTAAAACTATTTACATTATGAACATGTTATTTTTGTGTTCTAAGGAGTCGACATTTTGTAAATTAAACTATAAATTTTAATTTGCAAAAAGTCCAATAAGTATTTTATTTGTGTGTAATATATAAATTTGAAATATATGTAGAGAAATCGAGATACGGGCTTAGGAATAAAGGAAAAGTAAAACAATCTAGAAATAATAAAGTAAAGCGAAGTTCATTACCGGATAGTGCCCAAGAATTAATAAAAATTATTAAATATAAAAAACCAGGTAATTTTACTACAGTCAATTACTGCAAATATTTATTTAATTTAAATTGTTTTAAATTTTATTAGCACGCAATATTTCTGACTCAGTCGCCTCCCAGGATTCTCAATTATCGAGTGCTTCAAGACGGCGGAAATTATTTTCTCAAAATTCAAATGATATTGATGTCATCTTGAGCCCAAATGCAGAAAATGAAAGTCAAAATTTTGTAATAAAAATCCCTCATACACCCTCGACGTTACATAATTGGATGGAAGGGGCGTCGGAAGTTAGTGCATATACTGCTTTGAAAAAAATAAAACTGTTTTAATATAAACTCTACTGTGTAACATGTAAATATAGTTTTTTTAAATCTAATATATGGATGTAATAAAATAATTTTAATACATTTGTGTGTTAACTCTTTGAAAATTATAACGGATATACTTCCTATTATAAATTGGTCAAGCTATCATCAGACTTGCATCATATTATTATTAGATCGTTTTAATTTAAAGAATTGCCACAATTTGAATCACTGGCGATAGAGGGGATAGACATTTCCTCTAACTTGAGGATTTTCTACAGAAATTTTCAAATTTAAACAACTATGATTATTCTATCGTGCTAAACCAAACATTTGTTCACCTAGTACATGTAATCAGATCTGCATTATTATGTTAAAGTTGCGTAAGAGAGTTACCATTTTGAAAAATCTTAATATTTTTAAATGTAATTTTCACTATAGAGCAGCGCAATGATTAGAATATGATTGCTTCGCGAAATACAGTTGCATCTGTTATTTATGGTCAACATTAATCACTTTTCAGAAGGCAATTTTTTTGTTGCTGTTATTTATAGACATAGAACGAAATTTTGTAAATTCTCACCAGAATTACATTTCTAAACTATTCTTATTGTGAAATAAGAATCATTTTGATTAACGCATTTATAAGCTTGAAACCTATGTATGTACCATCAATTTTGAATAGTAGATCCTCTGCAAATATTGACGAATGCAAACGCTATATGATTGGTGAGTTTCTGAACTACATCGAAGGTGAAACGTATTGCGAAAGGTCTGGATTTCAATGCCGCTATTTTACCAGGCTCTCAGAACTTGAAAGAATATACAATTTTTATTTAAATGCATAATAATTATATAACTACATATTTGCATATACTAATATATTACTATTAATTTTTAACGTATTCGTGCTAAACAAATTATTCTAACAAAATCTGAATTATTTTGGAATGAATATTGTCTAACATACAAAGTAAATGTTTTGTTTTTTAAGTGTCAATAATTGATCAATTGGTATCGGTTATTAGGATTTTTTAAATTTTAAAGCTGTTACCAACACGTGCTGTCGAACGAAGCGATCAGAACTATTGGCTATGCAACCGGGCGCGCATAAATGCCTAGAGGTTGCAATCGATATCCGTATTACATATTGTTCGTAGAAAATGGTCCTAATTTGATTCATTAATTTGACATAAGATTATAATAAAATTGCTCATAAATTAATTTTTCGTGTATATGAAATATTTTAAATACCCTTTTTATTTATTTTTTTATTCAAATATTTCAAATTAGTGTAAAATATTAAAAATTATAAAGTTAACATTCTATAATTTCATGCAAATCACGTGATTTAATAACGAAAAATCAGATGCCCATTTATAAACTATTTAGTTTTAAACAATCGTCCGATTTCGTAATCCGTCAAAGGAGTAACAGAACCGGAAGTGTTAAGAGGAAACGTTTATCAAAACGGGTATCCTACACCTACACGATTACAAAAAAAAAGAATACTCTTGTCATATAGGAACAATCGGTGTCAGGGGCGTTATAAGGAATCTATGATTTTCTATTTATCAATTTTTTACAAAATGAAACATTTTAAATGAATACACTTCTACAAAATTCAGCCCTTGTACCCCAAACCCCCATAGGATTGATATGTAAACCAATATTTTGTGCTCTGTGTGTCAATGAAATTTTGGCAATATGTTGTACAGTGTATAATTTTTATTTGACTATTAACTTAGCAGTAACACACTAACAAATGTAAACATGTATTTTCCTTATGGAAAATCGGTGTTGCCAATATAATTTCTACGAATCTATACGCATTTAATGTACTTCAATACATGATAAATATATTATATAACTGTATCGTCGGATGTATAGTATTATATTTCGTTTTCATAAATAAACCTGATACAATTGCAAATGCATAAGTTGGGTTCAAATAATTATCCAATACAAGGCACAACTAATACAGACTCACTCTGTGGTGTTGCGAGCTTGAGCTCTTCAGACAATCTTCCACAAGCGTTGCCGCAACAGCACTTGACACTACAGAGGGTATAAATATAAGATCTCGGTGCCGGCGTTTTGGTATTCCTTCGGCAACAGCCGTGCTGAAGAGGTCAGTTGGGATTTTTAGTTTTTAGTGTTTTCTCGGGATTATAATTTAGTGTGCGGAATTGTTTGTGTGTGTATTAAACCGGGATACGAACTTGAGTTATCATGGACGTCAGTCGGCATTTAATGTGAGTTATTGATTTATAGTGTTATTATCAATTCCTTAACTGAATTATTGATATTTTAATGTAATTTTAAGATATTTTATATAACTTTATGGCGATTTTTACTAATTATTATAACTAATTACATTTTTGATATTTGGTTTATTGGTGAAGATTTAAAAATAAGTTATTTATTATATATCTTGATTTCTAAAAAATCTTTAGAATAAATTGCTTTGTATATAAAAGCTATACTTAAATTGTAAAAGTTGTGGAGTAGCGCGTCAGAAATAATTTTTTTTCTTACGAGATAATGACTTAATTTGAAATATACTGATAATAAATTATAATTGATTTTTACTTTAATGAATATTAAATAACTTTGATAGTGTATTTATGTTTATTTAATTTAATACCTAATACATAGGAATCTTCGTGGAGAGTTAGTTAGCATTCGTGATTCAACACTTTATGAAATAATGTATGTGCGTATGAATATGTGCTTCTCAATAAACGTCTCATGAATATATATGTTCATTTATTGAATTACACGCTTGCCAACTTAATAAATCTGCGTGCATACATATTCTTTTCAACACTTTGAGAAGCGCGTTCACATTGATGGTATACAATTTAAATGCATTTATTGTCGTTAATAAATAACGGGAATGTTCGTGCATACTGCTGGATGCTTTGTACACTGTTAATTTGAAAATCTTAGAATATGAAATTGGAAATATTTTCTATACAAAACAAAGATATATTTATTTCATTATTTAAATAAATGTAATTAATTCAATAGGTCTCAATTGCAGCACTTTAACTTTAAGTAGTACTTATAGTAATAAAGTGAAATTCAATAATATATTTGAGGCATATTTATGAATTACAAATTAAATAGACATTATTTAAGTATCATTTTACATTAACTTGAGTACGTGCAGTACCATTTCGTGAAATTGAATATTTTTGTTGTTTTTTTTTTGTAAATAAATAAAATTTATAAATTCCATACAATTAGGGGTTCGCAAAACTCATTCTTCCAAAAGAAAAAATTCTCAACTCTAGTAAAAACCGCAACATGTATAGCATCATAATTACACGAAATAAAATTAAAAAAATGATATAATTTGGTAACCGCATGTAAGATAAATATTGATGTTATACTGGTATAATAATCTTATGTATACTGCAGTGTACAAACCACAGATAAAAATTATTTAACTACCTTTAACCGGAGTTTAACCATATAATTACTAAACGCGTTATTATTAGGCACTTTGATATAAAATCTTTTAAAAACAATTCAAAAATATAATAACGTTTTTTATATTTCTTTTACTAATTTTGTCAATTTATTGACATGCGTTATCTGAGCAATTAACTTTAACACCACCATAAGGGTTTCACTCTTGTCGTAGAAGGTCTAAAAATATGTGAAGTGTTGTTTAAGAGGGTCGGTTATAACCCTTTGATGTTTTTTTTTCAAGAACTGCCGACACTGTCTCAAAATCATAACATACCTTAAATGTTGGAATGCATATTATAAAAAAGTTTAGATGAGTCAACTAGTCGTAAAAAATGTTTTATTTATCTTAATAAATAATAAATTAAGTTATATTTTAAGTCCAGTTTTACTTTGTAAAACAAAAAATATAAACAAAATTTCTTTTTTATTTTACTAAATAAAAGTAATTACTATCAGCACGTAATGGAAGCGATAATGACCTTAGAAGTCGCGCCGCTTATTAATTGAAAAAATATTTGATGTAGCTAATACATAACTTAAGTCATATATTAGCGACATCTTTCTTTTTTTATACGTTGTTTTTCTGCCATATATATATATACATATATAACATATATATATATATATATATATATATTATATATATATATATATATATATATATATATAATATATATATAAATATATATATATATATATATATATATATATATATATATATATATATATATATATATATATATATATATATATATATATATATATATATATATAGTATATATATATATATATATATATATATTGTTGACATATTATCATTATTTATTATTTACTTATTACGTAATATCGAACATTTTTAAATATACCTCAAATCTTTTAGACGTTTGTCAATCTTTTATTTCACATTTCTATGACATACGTAATTATGTCCATAACAACGCAATTTTGATGAGTTATAAATAGATCATTTCTTCTTTTGAAACCTATTTAAATAAATAATAAAAAATTTAAAATTCCGTAACATGTAAAACGAAAGTTATTTCAAAAACCTTTTCAAACAAAACTGGAGAAAATTCAATTAATATTTTTCTTTGAATTACTCTTCTATTTATAGATAAACTTAAAGGTGCTTAAGGTTATAAAAGTTATTTTAAAATCACACAGAAATATGAACATAATTTAACATTCGATAAATAAATACAAAATTTGTTAATATTTCTGTGAAATTTGGAGTCCTTTTTGATTTAAAAGCATTTTAATATTCAATTAATCTTCCAGTAAATCTTGAATTTGTTTAAAAAGGAAATTCCACTAACAGTGGATGTATTTTAGTTTTAGGTTACACTGACCCGTATCTATTATTTTATCCGAAGATACACTGTCGCCAAATCTGATTTTAGTTCTTTTTTTTAACTCTCGGGGCGTTCTTAAATTCCACGAACTTCTCGAACTAAAGAGAGCATTCTTCCAATTTGCGAAACGTATAACATCGCGTCTGTGTCTTAGAAGAAGCCCGAAAAACATTTGCGCCATTCAAAGAAAAAAGAAAATAAACACTTTTTAAAAAAGAATTAAAAAAATGACTGATCCGAACCACTGGATAGAATTTACGATGTACACCCGCTGTCTGTCGTAGAATGATCTAGTTTCCTTTTGTTTTATGTTTTGCGTTATTCAAGGTTTTTGTTCGTTCATCTGTTGAAATTTTAAACTTTAAACAAAATATTTAGTCAAAACGAAAGCCGAACAAGTGCTATTTGTGCATGATACATCCCAAACAAGAAATTCATTTTTATTCTATAACTTTAAAGATTACGTTAAAATAAATACTATCTTAATATATTTTTAAGCGCTTTTCTAATATTTTACAATTATTTACTCTTTTTTCAAAAAAATATAATAATGCTACTTGGAATTTTACTGAATACTACCCTGGATTCTTTTTTATTACACATTTCCAATTATCATTACTGGTCGTAATCAAATGCAATGATTTTTCATGCTGTGAATTTTTTTAACATGCATATATTTTTAAAATGCGTGTGTGTGTGTGTTTGTGTGTGTGAAATTACAATTGACAGGGTGAATTAACGTGTTTGAACGTAAGAACCACAGACGTTCAAGGACGCTATCTTCAAGGCATCACAAGCGCATTCTTCCAACTTAATCTTAACTCAAATCGATCATATAATATTGATTTATTTAATGAAATCTCTAGCTTCTTCATAATACGTAATTATTTTTGCCAACATAATTAAAAATATTACTTTATTGGGGATCTGTGGGGTAAATAACTCAAACTTATTTTTCGATTCTATCACCATTGGTTGATGGCTTATTTAAATTCCCTGGGAAATACGGTGTATAAATGTGATAGAACTTGTTTTGCGATTTTTAGCAAGGTCTAGTTAAAATACCATTGTAAATCACCCAATAAATTACCTTAAATAACAGGTAGCATTACATTTCATTTGCAATAAAACGCATGCAATTAAACTTCGATTTATAATTAGTAATTTACAACAATTTTAATAGTAAATTATAATGTTAATCAATTAATAAACTCGAGTATAATTAATCAAATTTTGATTGTAATTAACGTCGCTTAAAATTAATTACTGAAATCTATTATTAATGATGTTAACAAGAGTATTATTGTTTAAGCTTAGTAGATATTTACCGTAAAATCAATAAAAGAAAAGCATATACCTACAATAAAATATACAATTATTATTGTACCTATATGTTGGTAATATAGGTAACTAGAACTGGAAAAAATATACATATATGAATGAACTGGTTTTACATATAAGGGATAAATACATTATTTATTAATCTGAGTCAATTCATAAACAATAATTTTCTATAGGTACTATATTCACATTTATATGAACATATGTTAGCAAATAAATGATCCTGTTTCTTCTTAGGAATCAGTTATTTTTGGTATTCCTAACGTTTTTGTTTATTTATGTTTCGTAAGTTTTTACTTTCATTTCGGCCTTCGGTTCCGCGTTTTATGACGTGAATTCTCGTCTGTTTATGTTATACATCGTCGTTTCACAT
>JADQWA010000282.1:27586-35086 GCA_018344505.1 Nebria ingens riversi | reverse complement strand
ACTTTTAGAAGCTTTATCATACCATATAAAATATAATATATTCGACCAGTGGTCCTCAAGTTATAGCACATATCAATTTTAACTTTCTTTTACGAAGTATAAGTAAGTATTGTAATCACGAAACAAAATTTTAACGGAAATACACCTTTTGACCTTCCCTGAATCGAGTCTGACTATTTTTGGAATGACGTCTGTGTGTGTGTGTGTCTGTGTGTATGTGTGGCTGTGAGCGCTCTACAGCTTACTCCGTTGAAGATAAAATTATGAAACTTTAAACTTAAGATTTGTATATGCCTGGGATGAAAACCTCCTATTTTTGATAAGCATATTCAAACCGGAAGTGCATGTTTACTTGAGTCATTTTTTGTAATTTCTGCAATATCTCCGAAACGGCTATACTTACAATAAATATAGTTACATTAACATTCAAAGATATTAGTATTCAGCACAACTTTTGTTTGAAACATTTCTTCAAAAAGTACCAGTTACAAGTTCTTATCTTATTGATATTGCCATAGTTACGTAGGTATGGGAAATCATATATAATAAATCGCATCTACTATGCATGTCAATTGTTTTAAATATTCAAATATTTTGACATTTAACATTTATTGTCAGTGTCACAAATAAGTTTAATGAAAAACCGTTACAAAGGTTAGTAAATAATTTAAAATATTATATATAAATATTTTCTCTGGTTTAAAGTTAATTTGAAAACTAAAAAATGCCCGGCCATAATAATTTTTAATAATATGTAATGAATAATAATATTTTCTTTATACTACTATAAAATCCAACATTTAAAATCTGAAATACATATGTATGTTTTCTTTGGAAATCTGACAATAAACTAACTTTACACTTTTATTGGACAATGAATGAAAATATTTTCTTGAAATTTAAACTTTTTATATTTTAATTTATTTACTATCAAATCTAAATATACTGACTACGTAAAAGAAAGTTTAGGGCCAATACATGGCCGATGTTTTTTATACATACCTAGATTTTGTTATATTTATTTGCACATTTGCCGGTGAATGTGTATATTTTCGAATTACGTAAATTCATTGTATGTACCATGCGTATAGGAGTAGGATATTCTTGTTTGAATTCCATGGAAGATACAATAAATACCTAACTCCAAGAAAACAGATTGCCCGCATTTATGTTTGGAGCTTAAATTATATTTATAGAATGTATATATGTAGGTAGAATTTAACACAGTTTGTATTTGATAGTAAATAAATAAATACTTCGTTCATCTACCCATTTTTATAAGCCAATGTATTACTATATAATTAATTAGTTTTGAAAACAAAGATGACGTAACTCAATGTATTTATTTATTTATACCACGTACTATTATTCGTGAAATAAACATGTTTTGGTAGCTTTGAACTTTTACTTCACTTTTATTTGTCACCCGATGATATATTATATAAATCAAGAAAAAACGGGTCTAAAATATAAATGTCATTGCAAACATTTGCAAATTAAGACAAAAACTAACAGGAAGAAATAAAAAAATAATTGTATCATTTAGGCACACGATTTTTGCAAATGTCAATCTTGTCGTCTGGTATTCACGCAAGGCTATTTTAAATATATGAATGAATGTACAGAAAAAAAATTAGATGAAAATGATAAACCATTCTGGTATTTAGTGAATGAAAGTAAATAATACTCGTCGTTTGTATGCATGCACCACAATCCACAATATGCATACAAGGCTGTCTCAATAATACTATATTTGTTTTTTGTTTGTGTTTTTTTTTTCGAAACTAGATAACACTGAACGCGCATAGCAATTTAAAACCGCCTATCTCGTCTATTTATCTCGATAAGGATGCTTCTGCCTGGTCCCGCTCCGTGATGGGGAAATTAAAATTACTGTGGGAAGACTAAATTAAATTATATGTAACAGATATAGGTATTCCTTCCTGATAAAGAGAACATTACATTCGACATTTAAGCATGCATATATTACATAAAATCATACTCGTGATCGTGACAACTGATGACAACCATGGCATGTATGCTTTTCAAAGCTTCTGCGAAGTTGAAAGTAGTTACCAAAAATATTATTTAGAGTTTTGTATGCCTACTATCTACATTGTAGATTACAGTTTTAATTATATAACAATATGTAGATTTTTATTATTACCAATTATACCGCTTGTAAATGTGGCACGTAAAGAATCTAATATCGAACGTTGGCGGGTGAGGGTAGAACTTTCAAATAAATACATATTTATACGTACTAACAAATATCCGTCAATGATAACTGTTTTTAGCTCGCTGTACATAGTACAGAAGAGTCTGTTGGATTCTCGGATTCAAAACATTCTTTCACAGAAATTCATTTCAAATCGCCCTGATTATATATCAATATGTCATATACTTGGTAATATGTTGGTCGCTCGCTCGCTAGTCGAAAGGCCAAATTTTATAAAATCTTCTCCTCTGAAGATACCGAACTGATGCCAATCAAATTTGGCGCACATATTGTGTAAGTGCTCGATTATATTTTAAATCCAATCAACACCTATACATATGTATACATACATACATACATACATACATACATACATACAATACATACATACATACATACATACATACATACATACATACATACATACATACATACATACATACATACATACATACATACATACATACATACATACATACATACATACATACATACATACATACATACATACATACATACATACATACAGACATACATACATATACATACATACATACATACATACATACATACATACATACATACATACATACATACATACATACATACATACATACATACATACATACATACATACATACATACATACATACATACATACATACATACATACATACATACATACATACATACATACATACCATACATACATACATACATACATACATACATACATACATACATACATACATACATACCATACATACATACATACATACATACATACATACATACATACATACATACATACATACATACATACATACATACATACATACATACATACATACATACATACATACATACATACATACATACATACATACATACATACATACATACATACATACATACATACATACATACATACATACATACATACATACATACATACATACATACATACATACATACATACATACATACATACATACATACATACATACATACATACATACATACATACATACATACATACATACATACATACATACAATACATACATACATACATACATACATACATACATACATACATACATACATACATACATACATACATACATACATACATACATACATAAATACATACATACATACATACATACATACATACATACATACATACATACATACATACATACATACATACATACATACATACATACATACATACATACATACATACATACATACATACATACATACATACATACATACATACATACATACATACAGGGATCTATTTAATCATTTTTTACGTTGCAGTTCTGTGGTAAAGTTTTTGAAAGTGGTTTTTGTTTGCATATAAACATATAAAACTAATGAATGAGTTGAAACGGATGTGAATGATAACCCTCAGTGTAAAAATAGCCATTGCTATCAGTATATATATATATATATATATATATATATATATATATATATATATATATATATATATATATAATATTGAGAGGCTCCGATACAGACCACCGGATGTATTATCCTTTACGTGTTTCCTGCTAGCGTTGATTTACTGACCTGATTCACAAAAATTGCGATACTGTTGTCCCTATTAATATTTCAGGCCAATTTTCTATATCAAGACGTATCTTTGTTTGACATTATATCAATTTCATTTATACCAGATAATATATTTAATTTTAATTTAATCAGTACTGCATAACAACGATTTAATTACGATTTCACATTATCCCTACATCTTTTTCTCATCTTCTCACACAATAATAAATCTTAATTGTGTGTTATTTAACCACAATCATTTTTAAGTAGACTGTATTGTATATCTATCAACTAAAGACCGCTTAAATAAAAAAAAATGCAATAAAGTTAAAAAAAAACATTGCGTACAAGAACATCGGCATATAGTGTAATTAATATTGCTTGTAGATGCGTTACGATATAACGCAGATGTGCAGGCTCGGATTTAGTCTTTTTTTAATATTATATAACTTAATATTTTTGTTCTACGCTATATTATTAAAGTAACTTTAAACTCTGATACGCCTTTTTAATTTAGTAGAAAGCAGATTATAGATATAAAGTGGACTAATACACCCCTGATGTGTTTTCTTGAATGATTAACGAAAAAAAAAACAGAAATACTTGCTTGTAGTAAAGTGCATGGCTGTGGTAACGTTGAATGGATGGAACAAGATCCGACATACGTTAAATAATGGTTATTTATATCGTATATAATTACTTTGGATTCGCGGTTCATGACGTCAACACACAGCAAGTTATGTCACACACGTGCTTACTTAAGCCCCCGGCTCTCACGTACGCCCATGTGGCTCCATGCTGTCTGTTTTCGCGATGCCATCTCATTGCATTTATACTTGTTTCGATAATAAAATACAACCAAAACTGCCGGAAGTAAAATTATGAAACTTTAAACTTAAGATTTGTATTTGGCTGGCAAGAAATACTTTTATTTTTGAAATGAATATGCAATAACTCCCAAAATAGGCACTTTTTTATAGTTTTTTTACAAATAGAAAATAATTGAAAATTTTTATCAATGCATTTTTATGCAAATACACATCGAATGGTATTTTTTTAAATTTTCATTTTATAGGCACGATGTTTTTATAAACGAGCCTGATGGTTCACCTTAAATTATATAAAAAGTTTGAGCAATTTTGTAGCATTTTGATACGTCGCCTGAACCTACATCTTTGTAGAATATTAAACAAAACAATAATTCTTATATGTGATTAATCAAGTGGACATGAGTATACCAGATAAAACAGTTTTAAAAAATAATAGCTATTTGACGATGTGTAGTATTTATTGAATAAAAAATGGAAAAATATAACGTTATTTTTTGAAAAATCCGGTGCTGAGGCATCTGTCACTTGTGGTGATGGGATTGCTCGAAGACACAAGTTCTCAACATTGCACATTGTTTTTGTACCATTATATCTAGTATTTCTTATATATTCTAACTTATCCCATTACACAATAGTACTAGAAAAAAATTACAGGAAATTATTTTATATATATAAACATTTTTAATAAAAATGAAGATTTTTTTCTATCAATACAGTTGTTGTCATTTCTGATTTTCTTCAACTCAAGTTAAAACTAGGTCATAGATTAGTCTTATATTATGTATTCTCTATTGTATAATATTTCATATGATTCATATTTTACTTTTATATAAAATCGATTTCGAGTTAACATGTGTAACAAACAACTGTGGCGCTATTTATTTTTCCATTCCATATTTAGTTTTGTGTGTTTTGAATTTCTTTTTTAAGAAACTTTATTAAATTTACATATTATCTGGTTGCGAATAAAAAATGTGTTCAAGTAATTCCGAAAAAGAGCAGCCTGCACTTGAACTTTGACCTGGTGAGATCTTTGTATGCGCGGACGTGCAGTTATACAAACACACGAAGCACGCATATTATATACAATAATACCACAGCATCTATTCTCGCTAGACATAAAAATTATATTTAATATAATATACAAAAAAAATAAAATTTCATTTCAAACCAAAGAAATAAAAATGATTTCAACCAGCATTATGAGTAAATTTATTTATTTTTTTGCTGTTCACTGAGAATGAATTATGTGCATTGCGAATTCTATAGTTTTTTATTTTACACTGTGAACAGGTTCGCCTTACGGCCTTCCCTTTGTCGGGACATACTGTAGTGCAGTATACATATTTGTAAAATTAAAAATTAAATATTTGGTCATGCCTTATATTTGGTTGGCCAATTAACGAAATTTGCGACTTAAATTATAAGTAGCCGAAAATAACGAGTATAATTCACAAATCAAATTTTGTTAATCTCTGTCGTCAAATTTTCCGCAAAGCTGGAAACTTACATTATTTATTAGTAACTTGCAATTTCATTTATCTCTTTAAAATTTAATCACTGTTAAGTCGACTTAACCAACAGTCACACGTGTATGTGTTTTTTGAGTTTTCGTAAAGAAATATGTACACGTTTCGTTTTTCAAATTTTATATACAATAACAATAATAAAATTAAATCTAATTTTTGCTTCACATTTTTACAACATTTTAAACACCAATAAAATCAGCTATTTCTTATGGTAAGGATTTTTGTACATTTATACAATTTTTGTAAAATAACTTATACAATGTTTGATTTTGCATAAAAATAAAAAACAGCTCTGAGGAAGGTCGTATCTCGACCGAAACGTTAGCACAAATGGAAAATTGAATTTTACTAATCCGGCATTATCCATCTTCCGATGAACCATCCTGCTTCATTATTTAAAAGGTGAATAATTATAAATACCTATTTGGAATTTACTTCCATTAAACATGGAAATTATTAAGGTATTAATAATGAGTTAGTTTCACTATAGAAAATGCATTTGACACCTTAGAAATATCGTCATTCGTAAACTGTTAACATTAATAAAAATGCATCAGAAATTAAAGCATATTTCTGTAGGTATTTAAAAAAATATCTAGTATTATAATTCATTTGGAACTCCATTGTTGGCTTTAATAATCCAAAGTTGTGGCAATGATCTGCACAATTTTGTGGCTTTAAGATGATGTTTCTATCTTACTTTCTTGTTTCTTTTACCATCTCTCTTTAACCTCAGGGACCACACACCACCTCTATTAGTTCCTGTATGTGTGGGGCTACCGATTCTAAACAGGAGTGTATTCAAATAAATGATATTTGGGCTTACTTCTATCTAATAATAACTCGTTATAAATATATTTGATTTAAATTTATTTTATTGAAGAAAATTGGGGCTACTAGTTTTACAATTTTATGTAATTTTGAGTTATAATAGATGAAATTTAAAAATATATTAATACGCCCCTTACTTTTGAAAGTTAATTGAGTCGTTTGTCTCTTGAGAAATTTTTTCAACTATGAGAAAATGATCTTTTTAAACCATGGGACGCCCCACAACAACTAATATCTATAAATATGTTTAATAAATATTAGAATCTTTTAGACATATAGCCAATTGATAGTGTAGATATCCATTTTTTTTTTTCGTGGGTAGATAATTGATAGTGTAGCCTCATTTGCCCCCACTTGTACTGCACTGGTTTCATTGTGTCGCAATGATTCTGTTTTATATATTTGTTGCTCTTTTGTAGACTGCTTTCTGCTCAATTCATCCATAAAAACTTAACATGCAATTCTCATTTTTTGCGTTCATTTGAGAATCCTACTTTGAATTCAATTGTTTTTATATATATATATAT
>JADQWA010000282.1:0-27486 GCA_018344505.1 Nebria ingens riversi | reverse complement strand
CTTTTTCATTTGATAGGCACGATGCTTTTCTAAACGAGCTTGAAGGTTTACCTTAAGTGTATGACTGTACATGTAAATTAACTTCATAAACATATAAGCTATATTCACGAACAGTAATTAAACATTTAGTTAGTTATAACAGTACATAGTTAGTATACGACTATAGGGTTTAATTAACTAACCTGTAATTATTCTCTTTTTTATTTATTTATATATTAATGTTTTCGTAAATTTAATGTTTTCTTCTAAACTATTAAGGAGCATAAAATCGGTTTTAATTTAAGTACGTTAACATGCAAGTAAAACAAAATTTTTATATGATATAAGATAGAGTGTATTTTATACGTTAGTGTTGTAGTACAAGAAGCTGCAAAGCGAGAGTGACTACTAATCATAAAACCATTGTTAAGTGTAATATAATCGCATGTAATTCGAAAAAAAAAAAACTATTAACATATATGTTTTTTGCTGTGTGAACCTGGCTTTTAAAATTCAGTTTATTGGGGTTTTCTTACCACTATTTGTCGAGGTAAAATGAATATTGTCTGTTCTGGTAACTAATTATTAAAAACTGCTACAGTGTTTTTGTTATTAAAAATTAGTTGCTATACCTAACAGACTTGTATTATGTAGTGAAAATGAGACACTAAACTTTTAGTTATGGTAAGAATTTATTTTTAAGTATGTATGTATGTATATAGTTTACTTTACAAATCTTGGTTCATATTTACGCCCATCACAAATAAATGTTTACATAAAATATAAGTTTTTAAGTTCAAATACTGAGATCAGATCATTTAGCACTGTAACATTTTTGAATTTTTGGGCGATGTGAGGGGAATAAAGATCATTTTCCTATAGTAGAATGGAACAAAACAGTTCTGATCGAATCAACTGAAAGGAAAAGGATGTTGGTAACATTTTTTTTCAAAATATGTGAAGGCGACACACGAACTATGTTCACAGTTCATAAATAGAAGTAATACCAACCTAAATCTAAACAAAACTTCATTTGCAGCAACAGCAACTCTATAATACAGAATAGGGACCCCGTTAGATGCGGTTAGTTGCGCACGAGCAACCGCTATGAATAAAATACATCTATATATTGTTTTATTTGTTATACACAAAATCTATCAATAAGTAGATAAGATCTTAAGATCAACAAAAGGGTTAAAGGTAATTAATTAATAACCTGCATCGATTGAGTCTGTCGTCTAGCATCTGCAATAATAATGATAGTTGCGTGTTTATGCGTATAGGATTCAAATGCGTTATTTATCTTTGCATTCAAAGGTGATAGCGCACGCATATATATATATATACATACATTGGTATACACTGACTGTTCAGTATATAAAACTCTATGGGCAGGTGTCCACCATAAATAATAAAACCTTAAGGTACTTGAAGATATTTTACTGCTTAACGTCAAACCACTTTTTTTTTCGTTTTAATATTACTGCGCTGCACCATAACATCTCATCTCAATAGTCCAGTATAGAACTCAGTAAAACGTAAATTTTTATGTTAAAATAAATAGTATTGACAATGAAATTAGTCATAATGCCCATATTTGAAAAGATATTTGATTCTTAATTTTATGTTTTGCAACATTAATAGTGCTCTTTTCTTGTAAATCCCTTTTTAGGCGTACGTCAATAATGAATATATATCAGAGGTAGTAAACCCATGGTACACGTGCCACTTACGGCACGTAAATCGGTTTGGTTTCAATAAAATCATTTTAATTTTAAATTAATAAAATAAATCAAAAATAGATTGTTTAAATATTTTGATTTTACGCCACTTATCATCATTTTAATTTTATATTAACAATATATAAAAATTAAAAACAAATATATATTATAATCTTAAGTTTAAATGTTTTATTTTACGCTACGTAGACTCAAAAAGATTTGCCATCACTGATCAAATACGAAAGTTCGTTTTCTATACATGGGTCGTGAGTGCATTACCCAAACACCAAATATTTATTTTATTTTGAGGGTTTGTAAGTGTTATAACAATATTAACAGATAGGGCATTACTAATCCATATTATTCAAAGTGCTTCTCCCACTCTAGAAGTGAGATAATTCCTAGAATCCTCTAGAAAATAGTACTACATTGAAAGGCAATCCATCACTGTAGTCCTTGACTAAGGGTGGCAACCGTGACGAAAGCTACTTCCCGAAAAACATTTGGAAAATTATTTATTTTATTACAGTCACGTAAACTCTTACACAGCGTGATCAACAATAAAATATAGACACAATAAATATACTTGTTTAGAAAATTATTATACCTAGTCAGCTTTCCTACACATAGAAAATATTTGACACAAAAAAATCTTTATTTATCCAAAACATTTCAAAAAAAATAATGTGTACACAATCTAAAAATAAATCTAACCCTTTAACGGCGTGCCCTTAGTTAGAACTCATTGTAAATTAACGATATCGTGACGCACCTTTGTTACAAGAATGCGCGATTAGATCAAGCAGCCCGTAGGCGATCCAGTTTGTTTATTCGAAGACTTTTTTTTTAAATTCAATTCTCGCTTTTTTTGCTTTTTGAATATACTGTATCACACAGTGTCTGGTTAATGTCTGGTTACACGTTCTTAATTTAGAACACTACCTGGTTATCTATTTGGTTGTATAACTGGTTGTGAATTTAAAATAACCGGCGGAGCAGGTCAATGATTTTCTTGTTATTATAATCTAAATATTGTTTTTATTTTGAATTTAAAAAATCTTCCAATTTCAGTCAATTTCAATTAGTTTTATTATTATAACTCTCATTTCTGGTTGGCGACCTTTTTTATACGGTATCTTGACTTGATTGAATCATTTGTGAAATTGGTGCGCCTGATACATGTATGTAAACGTTTAGTTTTGCGGCAAATTCGTCTCGTAGTAACATTGCATTGCAATAATCATTAATGTCTCGTTTATTTTATTGGTAATTAAAGTATATTTAAATTAATCGAAACTGCATTTTAAAGTAAATTAATTTTATGTTTATAAATAGGCTATAAAATATATTCAAATGCCTTGAAAATTGATTAAGTCTATAAATTAAAAATTGTTTTCAATTTGTTTTAATATATGTAGACTTGTGCACGTAAAAAAATTTTTTTTAGATTTAGGTATAAGTCGTTTAATACGCGAATTCAATAATGAAAAAATTATCTTTTACTACCGTTTATATTGTATTATCTTCAAAGCTAACTGCTAAATGATCTAATCTCAGTACATTTTACATAAAAATAATTTATAATGAGAGGATATGAATATGAAACTAATAGGAATATAAAATATAATAAATATCTGTCGCGTTTTGTTTTTCTTATTATTCTAAATGTCTCTAGAAATATTACACCTCGTAAAAGTTGTCTCAATTAATAAAATATATATTTTTATAGATTTGAGCAATATTCTCACTATGAAAAATAGTTAAATCTTTGCGTGTAAAATATATAATAGCATAATGACATCTGATGCATATACAGGTATTAAAGTTGGCGAGACTGCGTGTCGCTTAACGGGCGCCCGTCCACATTTCGCTTTTATGTTGGCGCACCATGTGCCAGGAGCACAGAAGCACTCAATATACATTATATACCTAGTAGTACACAGTAACCAACACACCTCAAGGTTAAATTCAACAGGTAAAAACCGCAACTCTAGTAAGGTGACACCTTTCCAGTGAAATACTCAACTCTGCGTAACTCTGCGAACCTAATACACAGGTGTAACATAGGCTCAGGTGTAGATTGGTACACCGGTGAAACGAACGCGATTTCAGACACTTTTTTATGAGTACGATTTGTCGAGGAATTTTTATATCTTTGTCGGTGTAAATATTCATTTTAAAAAAGTTTATTAGATTAACCCTGGCCTTAATTGTAATTGTGTCGGTATTCATAAAACGCGACATAGTAGTGACTAAAACACAAAAATTACAAGGTTCAATAGTTTAATATATGTACTCTATGGCATGCGCTACCAGTGACATATAGACACTCCACTAGCGGACCTAGGATGTTATTTGCAAATTCTGACCCGGCAATGTAAAAAAAGACGATATTCATCTAACTTTCGAAAGGTGCCATATAGGTTTTTGGTGTTTAACTTGAAATCGATTCTACATTCAAACTAGTACGCAAAATGATGTCATTGCTCGATTGTTCACGTTATCAAGTAATTTCGACCAATGGTCATGGCATCATGTTGTATATACTTTATTTTTAACCATTTTTCAACTTTAAGCATATCGCTAAAAACTCCCTCTAATAATACCACAATAATTACAAGTTGGAATTATTTTTTCAATATATCCCCTAGTAATTAATCATGACCATATACACGACTCAGTCGTGCTATCTCCGAATACCAGAAGGCCTCGGACACGAACACAATCTACTACCGGTACAGCCTACACGAATGTAACTCACCACCCCCAGATATCCTGTAACACACACACTACGTATTCCGTTTAATAATTCATAATTATTTATATCTTTTATTTGCCCTATATACTCATTAGTAATATTTTTTACCTAGTACATGATGGAGAATAGAATCCTCAGGTGAACAGGTTATTGATCTCAAAATGTTATCATGCAAGTACAAGTTATTAGTAAATACGATAAGATTGTTATTATTTTTTTATGAAGTTTACCAGTTCTAATTACTGTTTATTATTTTTAACAATACGAATGTGTTTCAAGGTATTTTCAGTATTTATGTAACATAGTAGGTAAGTGTGGACGGAGTCCGACCACCAGGGTAACAGTTTTTTAGAGAAGTTTACAAGCTCACAATTTACAAGGAACACCTTTATTGATTTGTGTTCGTGATTTGAATTTGCTCTGCAATTTGTATATCTCCTGATAGTCGAATTTAGTAACTGGTCCAAATTCTGACCCAGTACAAGGTTATCAACCAAAATACACATTCACTGTCATTAATTTGAGTTTCAGTTACTCGTTCCAGCACACATTTATTATTATATTTAAAAATATATTTATTTTACTAAATTTACTTGACGCTCCCAGTATATATATATATATATATATATATATATATATATATATATATATATATATATATATATATATATATATAAATATATATATATATATATATATATATATATTTATATATATAATATATAAATATAAATATATATATATATATATATATATATATATATATATATATATTATATATTTATATATATTATATATATATATATATATATAATATATATATATATATATATATATATAAATATATATATATATATATATATATATATATATATATATATATATATATATATATATATATATATATATATATATGTTGGAACAAATAGAAATACAAGTTTAATGGTACTAATTAACGATCCATTTGAGTGATAACATTTCGAAAAATACTCAGCTTGATGTCTAAAGAAAGCCGTTTTATCGGCTATTTAAACTCCGGCTCTATATACGCCATTACATTTCTTATATAATATACTTTAATGAGATACTACAATAGAAAACATTATTGAACTCTTTCTCAACCAAATCATTGCATTAAATTAAACCCTTAACACAGAATTAACTATACATACATTTTTTTTTAATAAAAATATTAGAAATTGTTCCCCAATATTGTACATATAAAATTGCGAAATGTATTTGATTAAATTAACTGTATTGTTAAATTTAATAGTTTAATTTTGTGAGCGCTGTTAGTCCCTAATAACACACTCACGATTTTTTTTGAACTCGCTGACAGTTAAAACTAGCCTTTAGCTCCTATATTATATACTTCAACGTGTTGAAAACAAAAAATATCAAAAAACAAAAGGCTGGCACGCGGGGCACACGATTATTTTTTATCTAAATGTTATTTATGTTAGATGAAAATTTTGATTATATACCCTCTCGGGTATTTTGACAGTGTTTTTAATTTTATCGTCTTTAAAATGGTAAATAATTGTTATTTTATACGAAACTTTAATTATAGAAGTAGTTTTATTCAATTTGAAGTCATTTTATTCTAGAGAGTAGATTTTTGTAGATGTAAATTTTCTGTTTGAAGTTATATGAGAGTAATGAAACGAGATTTAAGTGGTGTAAAACGACTAAATTATTATTTACACTATAAACAACATATAATTTGATTTTCCTCCTGAGAATATTTCAATATCAATCGCCGTGGCTCGTAAACAAAAACGAGGTATGTAATTATTATTTTCCAGAAATAAAGTCGAACGATTTTAATGAAATTCACATGATACGATATTAAATATTAATACCTGCACATAGTCGTTAACGTAGGACGAGTATTGATCAGACGTAATAGACTGTGCAGACACAGTGAAATATACTAAAATTAGCTATAGGTAGTGATTATAGCATCATTATACTTTTTAAAAAGCATGATATATGGCAGACTTACAGACATTTAGTAATAATGAACTTTTTTATTGTTTCAGGTCGCTGGTGTTCCTCGCTTTTGTTTTGGCTACATTTTTTAGTACAGCTCTCACCAGACATGTAAGTTATGTTTAAACTATTTTTTTTAGATTATTTTATTGAATAATTTTTAAATTCACAAATAAAAAATAAAAACACATTAGGTACTCATTCACTAAAATATTATACTTATGCAGTTGTTGTAGTGATTTTGTTATTAATCTCAAATAATTTCTTCAATTTGAATTTCTAATATGTTTCACTCAAACCAATAAAACATCGGGAGACTTCAACACGAGGTCAAGCGTGAAACTTTGTACACATTTTCACATAAAATGATTTCACCTACTATAGGTAACCAGTGGTTATCTCTGGTTATTTCCGGCATCAGTTTATTGAATACCGGGTCAAGGAATCTCGGTAAATAAGAAAGATATAGGCTCTATAGATTTATTTTACTTACGTATAAAATATAATTTTATAAATCATATAGGTATTTTAAAACAAATAAGAATAAACAAACATGGAAAATATGATGAAGAAAAGAGTAAATAGTTGTGCTAGTATGTGATTGGTTGGTTGTTTTTATTTATTTCCTATGATTGGTCAATGTGCTCAATTAAATTTGATTGGCGAAAATGTCTGTTATTAAATTATTAGTTTAAAATGTTGTTTCTTCTGATTGGTTGAATTTTTACTCATTTCAATTCGCGATTTAACCAACCGATGGCAGTGCTGAAAACTGCAAAAATTGCTTAAAAATGAAGTAGGGGTCTGTAGCTGTTGACTTAAAATAGTAATATAAAGCACGTTACTACAAATATTTAAAAAAAAACTAAATATATATTTCGGTAACTAAATTCTAAGTTGTCATCATCCGTAGCAAAAATAAGAAGACATTGTAACGTAATATCTTCGGCGAAGGTAAAATCTAAGAAGATATGCTTTTCATACTTAGTGTAACTACTGATAATCTAGTGAGGAGCATATCTTCTTAGCCAGAGGATAATACGTTCCACTGTTTCCTTATTTTTGCGATTTAGTTGTCAATATACATATTTAGCTTTTTAAAATACTTTGTGGTTTTATATTATTATTTTAATGCTAAAATTGCGGCTAAGAAACGTATACTATTAAAATTATATTTTGACTGTTGATATTTGAGGCATGCATACGTATTATTCAATTATTTATAGCATTTAACTTGGCAATTTAATTTTTGGACAACAATTTTAATTTTAAGGTTGCGCAACGAAGTAGTCATTTTGTTTTGTTTGTTTTTTTCAATATTTATTTTTACAATGAATAAGGAAAAATTCTTAGGAATGCAGTCAATTATTTGAATTATTTATTCAGCGCTCTATACAATGTTTATCTTTACTAAACAAAAGAATAATGCCGGTTTTTCGTCATGAATTCCGGATAAATCAAATAAAATTTTCAAAAAAAAATCTGCAGCAATTAATAACATAAACTATTGTCATTGTTATGAAATATGAATCAGCTTGATTCACGCATTTATAAATTCAGATATTTAAATTGTACTCAAAACACGTATTTGTTTATAAGATTGTATCTATGGAACGAATCACACTTTATTTATAATTTTGTACTAATAATAATCTAAAGATACAAATTGCGCTATAGGTTTAATTCATTTTCATTTGCTTGAGGTGTTTTTAAGAAAATTATGATGAAAAAAACGTTTCTTATTGCACAATAGCTTAAAAATTAGTACAGGTATATATTTTTCCGTAGCAACCTTTTAACATAAATTGCGAGAAAGATTTCAAAAAACGACAAAAAATATTTATTTTTTTAAAATAAAATTTTCTGTGAAAGTAGTTTTACGTTAATATTTATATTTAGCAATAGACCGAATTGTCTCTTATTACAAGCCGGGGTCTCGGGCCGTTTGAAGTATCGAAAAGATAAAATAAAAATAAACTACTAACGTATTAAAGCCCTTTCGCCGGTTACCACTTAAGATGCAAAGCCTGGTACCTCGAAGGCCTAAAAGAATCTCACCTAGCCCCTCTTGTGTACCTGAATATATTTACCCTTTGCCTAAAGTATTATATTTCACGCTTATAAGAGTCATGATATATTTGTATGACTAAAATTAGTTGTGAAAACAATAATAAACATAAACAAATAATAGAAGAAAGTAGTGATTCATTCAAATTGCAATGTCAAAGATCGCAACTGTCAATGAACTTGCAACAAGTCTTATGTCATCAACACATGTTTCAACACTGTTTGAAAATGATTGTTTAATGTAATATTTATAGTACCTACTTGTCCATTTATTTTAATCTATAATTCATGTGCTAAACTGTTTTATTTATTAGTTCAATTTATTTAAACATTTTAATGTCTCTGTTTGTGATACACTTTTTTATTTAACTATTAAAAAAACTGTTTATTTTTTAACGGTAATTATTGATGCATAAAATTGATTTTATTTTTTGAACGTGAAGTTATTCAAAACTCTGGCGTCATGGTCTGCAGTTAGTACCAAAAATAATAAAATAAACAGATTATTAAACAGTGGCTATGTGTGGACGCTAAGTATGTAAATTAGAAATAGCGTTTGTAATGTTTGTACTAGCATACATATATGCATTTGTACATATACATATAAATTGAAGACACCAACAGCAAATCGTAAAAATGGTTTTTATGAAGCACGCAATATATACGCATCTTACTCATTAATATTAATTGATATTCAGTGCGCGTACACGTCTGCATATACTTATAACGCACGCAAAACGTTTCGTGCTCGTTGGGAATTATGATCTATGGGAGATTTTTAATCTTGCCGATATAACACTTATTTTACCTATTCATTCCGTATTGAATTTATTACACTAAAGGTCTATTCGTGAATTAAGTTCTTCAGTATTATAACATTATTTACTAAACAGTGAATACCACAGTCGCAGGTTCTACTATAGGGAATAGCTCTAAAAAAAAAAAAACGCGAAAATTGAATCTAACCACACTTAGTATTATAGTTAACAGGGTTTATCTATACATAAATGATTACATTAGTGATAACTGTGCGCCTTACATTTTATGTAAGTAGTTTTCTCGAGTGTTTTTCACAAGATCGATTATGAGTTAAAATATTTAACCGTCTATGTAGGATGTAGATTTGTGTAACCCTCTCAAGTCTTAAAACCTCTTTGAATATAAAGAAGTTAAAACTAGAGTACTCTTAATGCATGTGTTGAATATTCATAAAGTAAAAAAAAAAACAAATCCGTAAGTTAATTGTGGGACATGACACCCCAGAGGCAGCCATAAATCTATGAACAGCTCTTCACAGCCGAAAGGAAATTCACTGTTAACTTTAATAGTCTCTTGTTTTATTCATTCATTTCCATTCTTTTGTTGCTTGTAATAAGTTTTTTTTATTTCAAATGATTTTATTTAATACTAAAATATTTCTTGTAGCGTATCAGACATCATCGTGATCGCTTTAAACGGCAACATGGGGCGCATTTATATCTTCCGGAGAGTTTCGTTACTGATGACGACTCCGGGGGGCGAGACGCGGGGCAATGGGGTGAATGGAGCCCTCCAAGTGCATGTTCTAGAACCTGCGGAGGCGGCGTCTCTACACAAGAACGCCGGTGTCAGTACGAGGGCGGCTGTCAGGGAGCCAGCAAGAAGTACTTTTCTTGTAACACTCAGGTAATATTTTGTTCAAACAGAATGCATATTCAATAAATAAAGATTCTTCGCCGATAAAGTTACAAACAATAGGTATCTTGTACTCGTCGGCACACAAAGAATTTTTAGTGGGCGTTTTGAAACGAATCTTTTGACCTTAAGGGGTGACTTATATTCTTACGGTTTTCAATATCTATTTGATCTGACATAGATTTCTTTATCTACGTCGTTTGTACGCCTAGTAAAACTATACATAATTTAAATATTCTTATAGGATTGCTCTGATGATGGCGACTACAGGGCCGAACAGTGTTCTGAATTTGATAGGCAACCATTCGAAGGAGTCCATTACCAGTAAGCTATTTTTATTTATATTATTTGTTAGTTAATTATTTTAAATAATTATATCTCGCTAATTACCGAAGTGGACATGAAAAGCATCTTTGGATAATGTTTTAAAAACATATTTTCCATCATTTTTAAACAATTAAAAGGCATACCTATATTATTTCTTAAATCGTTGTTGTTTTTTAAATGTTCATTAAGTTTGAATAGAATAACATCACTACTAGATAGAAACTTTAATATCAATGGTTAGTGCTTTTATTTTGTACTGAGGCCACTGATGTGTGAGTTATTATCTTCTATCAAAACAATATTTGTGGTTTGTCTTATAGTTCTTGTTTATCCGATATTTAATTCTCTGCCATTTTCAAGAGAAATATGAAGAACTTGTAAAATGAATATAATACACGGAGAACCCACCCAGTACACATTTAATTACATGTAACCTCTCTATTACGTTGCAGCTTGTTACGTCACTGATATGTTGTCTAGATGTTACATCGACGAAATGTTTACTGGGCATACTAAAAAATATAAATAACCTAAGTAATCGAAACAAAATAATAGCAAAACTACTAATCTAACAAATATACTTTGAGAAAAGTATTTTATTTTTGTTAATTGTCGACATTATCATAAAAATGCTGAAACTACATGCAACTAGGGTTATTATAATATATATTTCATAGGCGAATATGTATCAATCCATGACGTTTTAAAGTTTAAATGAGTAGGTAATATTTATAAGAATGATGCGCGACTCTCGATCCTATATACATATACTGAGTGATGTCGATGTTTATTAATTAACTGTATAATATTTTCTTGTTTTATTAAATTTAATATTTACTTTCTAAAGGTGGGTTCCTTACACTAAAGCTCCAAATCAATGCGAGCTTAATTGTATGCCACGTGGTGAGCGCTTTTATTATAGACATAAAATGCACGTTGCTGATGGTACAAGATGTGATGCCGAAAAATTGGATGTTTGTGTGAACGGCAAATGCCAAGTGAGTTATATTTTATTGATACGTCTGCTATATAATAAATAAATGTTCTTAAGTAAGTTTAGTTATATTTATGATGAATTTGTTTGTAGCCGGTTGGTTGCGATATGATGTTAGGTTCACAAGCACGAGAAGATAAATGTAGGCAATGTGGAGGCAATGGCACTACTTGTAATACTGTTACAGGAAATGTAGATATGCAAGATCTTCAAGTTGGTGTGTTTTTACAAAATAAATATTTAAAAATATAATTGTTATTACATTATTATTTGTTTAAATTAGGATATAATGATATTTTATTAATACCGGCGGGTGCTACAAATATAATAATCAGAGAAGTATCGCCTTCTAACAATTATTTAGCTATCCGAAACTTAACTGGCCATTATTATTTAAATGGAAATTGGAGAATAGATTTTCCGAAAACTTTAAGATTTGCTGGTTCTAATTTTCATTACGAGAGATCTCCGCAAGGGTTTTCAGCACCCGATACTATTACTTGTATTGGACCTACCTATGAGCCATTATACTTAGTAGTAAGTTGACGATCATTTTGTTTAAAATCTTTTAAAACAATTGTCTGAATTGTTCTATTTTTAATTTATTAGCTCTTATATCAAGATATTAATGTTGGAGTGCATTACGAGTACAGTATACCAAAAGCATTTTCTTCAGATCCTGAAACATATACGTGGACGTTCCATGAATTTTCCGCGTGCAGTGTCAGCTGTGGAGGAGGTATTTTATTTATTTATATATATATATATATATATATATATATATATATATATATATATATATATGAATATGTAGTTAACTAGACTAAACAATCATTTTAGCTCAGTATTCAAAAACTGTTGTTTACTAACTTAATTTTGATTAAAAAAAAACAGTTTCTTCAGCTACAAAATAAATATTTGAAATATAAATTATTTTTCTCTATTTATTAATTACTTTAGGCTACCAATCAAGAAATGTTTCTTGCGCGGGTCGCCAAACTCTTGAAATGGTCGAGCGTAACTTGTGCGATGCTCAAACCGAGCCACCATCTACGCAGAAATGTGGTGACCAGCCGTGCGAACCACAGTGGCTTGAAGGGGAGTGGAGCGAATGTTCTGAAGTTTGCGGTGAAGATGGTATTCAACGTCGGGAAATCAAATGCGAAAGAGTTATAGCAGCTGGTGTGTCCAGTGTCGTCAACGATCAGTTCTGTCAGGATCGGTATGGACCCAAACCGGAAGCTATGCAAGAATGTAATAGGGGGATACCGTGTCCGACCTGGTTTACAGGTCCTTGGAAACCGGTTAGTTGAAAATATCAATTTTTAACTTTTGGAGCTTCAAGAATTTAGTCTAGTTACTTATTATTTATATTGACTTGTGAGGGAAGCCAACAATAAACCGCACGTCTGCGATATTATTTCTCACTTTGAAGCGTCATCTTGACGGATTTTCTAATCAAATTTGAAATTAGCTACTTTGTGAATTTCTATTTTTTTCAATGAAAAGTCTGCAATTAATTAATGAATAGAAAGAATATTTTAATCTATATTTATTTTGCATATTGCATATTTTAGTGTGATCACTTATGTGGACCAGGCAAAGAAACTAGACAAGTTATCTGCTACAGAAAAGTCGATGGTAAAATTGAAATTCTTGACGAAGCACACTGCATAGCCAAAGAATCTAAACCAGAAAGTGAAAAACAATGTAACTTCAGACCTTGCGAAGGTGTGGATTGGCTTTCTTCAGAATGGAGCGGGGTAAGTTACCAAAAAAAATCGGTGCATTATCTCTGAAAGCTGCAACAACATTATTTGTTTTCAGTGCGATATATGTGGTTTAAAAAGCGAAACACGCAAAGTCTATTGCACAACTCAAAAAGGTGAAGTATACGCAGATGATCTTTGTGAAGGTGAACAAAAACCTGACATAGTTCGAGATTGTGAAGCTTCCAAAGCGTGCGATACTCAATGGTATGCCTCCCAGTGGAGCGAAGTAAGTATTAAAATTGATTACAATAGCAATATTTTCCTAACTAGTGCTTCAAATTATAATTTCTTAATCTTTTCCAGTGTTCAGCAAAGTGTGGCGAAGGAATCCAAACTAGAAATGTCTTTTGTGGAACTTTTGAAAATGATTCGTTAAAGAAGATTGAAGATTCCAGCTGTGATAAGACAAAGAAGTATGATACACTCATGAACTGTACTGCGAAAGAAGAAGTTTGTCCTGGGGAATGGTTCTCTGGTCCTTGGAATAAGGTAAGATTTGTGTACAAATTTATAATCGCAAAAATATTGTCTTAATGTAGGTGTAGATCTAATCGAGAATTTGATTGCAGTGTGATAAAGAGTGTGGATCAGGTACTCGGTCGCGGAAAGTGATTTGTATGAAAGGAGAAGAAGTAATTCCAACTTCTAACTGCGATCCAAACTTAGTTCCATTCTCCAACGAAGCATGCAATACTGATTCATGCGGAAAAGGTATTTTGTAATTTGTATTCATTTCGGCACAATATTCTATTTTTTTTATTCGTTCAGACGAAGTTCTACCAGTAGATACAACCAAACCAGTTGAAGATTCTGACGATATTTCAACTCCAGAACCTGACTTAGACAGAGATGTTGAAAGTGTAGACGAAGATGAAGAATGTGAAGATGGAGAATGGGTGTATGAAGATGAAAACGAATTGGAAACATTTGGGAAACTCGTCGCTGAAGAAGCATCTACAGTAAGCTTCCAAAAACTTTAAAAATAAATACAATTTATAGTCTTTTGGTTTATCTTATAACTAATCTATTTCTTTGCAGCCATTTGGTTCATCACTATCTACAGATTCTACTACTGAAACTTCTTGGTTCTCTGAAGACTTAATGCTGAGCGACTCAACAGATGACACCAGAGAAACCGATTTGACTTCAGAAGGTTCTGGAGATTTTATAAGTCCAATCGATAGTAGCAGTACTATTTCCGGTCCAACAGATAGCAGTACTGAAACGACTATTGAAGGCAGTGGAGATTCTACAGTTTTTGAAACTACCGTTTCAGGCGCATTGGATACAGCTACTGCACTACCGTCTAGTGATTTGAGTATTGGTAGCAGCGATAGTACAAGTCCAGCTAGTGTAGAAAATACTGATATTAGCGATGCAAGTCCAGACAGTACGGACGCAAGTTCAGATAGTACCGATGCTTCTCCGGCTACTACTGATAGTACCTCTGATAATACTGATAGTACTGCTGAAAGTCCAGATAGTACCGATTTTTTCGATATAACGGATGGTAGTACGAATGCTAGCCCTACGGATATAGTAAGTTCTACGGATATAAGTCCTACGGACATAAGTCCTAAAGACAAAAGTCCTACGGATATAAGTTCTGATAATACTGATGCAAGTCTAGCTAGCACTGACGATAGTACTGATGCAAGTCCAGCTAACACTGACGATAGTACTGATGCAAGTCCAGCTAGCACTGATGATAGTACTGATGCAAGTCCAGCTAGCACTGACGATAGTACTGATGCAAGTCCAGTTAGCACTGACGATAGTACTGATGCAAGTCCAGCTAGCTCTGACGAAAGTACTGATGCAAGTTCTGCTAACACTGACGATAATACTGATGCAAGTTCAGCTAGCACTGACGATAGTACTGATAGTAGCGCTGTAAGTCCGGTTAATACAGATGTTCCAGCAAGCACTGACAGTTCAAGCGATAACTCCGATAGTACTGATGCTACAACTGGAAATTCTGACAGTACTGATGTTTCTTTGACTAGTGGTGACCTTAGTAGTGATAGCTCTGATTCCAGCACGGATAGTACCGATGTGACAAGTCCAACGCCAACTGAAACTACAGAAGACTCAACTAGCGATAGCACAATAGAAACAACGTCTATATCTACTCAAATCACTTCTGAATCAACTGACTTAACTTCTTATGTAACTTCAAGTGACTTAACTTCTGATGTAACATCAAGTGACTTAACTTCTGATGTAACTTCAATTGACTTAACATCTGATTCAAGTGATTTAACTACAGAAGCAAGTGGTTTAACTACAGAACCAAGTGACTTAACTACAGATTCAACTGACTTAACTTCAGACTTAAGTGATTTAACCAATGTTGCACAAACTGACATAATAAGTGAAGAATCAGACGAGATACCATTTGGTGAGAGTGATTACGGTGCCGAACAATTCGGCATTACTGCAAAATCTGAAGTGTCTAAAATTACTGAAGATATTAGCACCGTTCCTTCAATTACTAAAGAAACTTCTGATAGTTCTGATTTTACAACTGAGGCAACATTGTCTGGTTCTATTGAAACTGATTTGACAACAGAATCCGGTATGACAACTGAAATTTCTTCAGCAGCAACAGAGTCAACTATTTCAGGATCTACAGAAGAGAAAATTTCAACGGAATCAACCGCTTCAGGAATGACAACTGAATCAACATTATCTGAAATTTCGGTTGATACTACAGTTACAGATTTAACAGAATCTTCAGCAGCAACAGAGTCAACTATTTCAGGATCTACAGCAGAAAAACTTTCAACGGAATCAACCGCTTCCGGAATGACAACTGAATCAACATTATCTGAAATTTCGGTTGATACTACAATTACAGATTCAACAGAATCTTCAGCAGCAACAGAGTCAACTATTTCAGGATCTACAGAAGAGAAACTTTCAACGGAACCAACCGCTTCAGGAATGACAACAGAATCTGAAGGAACTACTGAAGAACGTTCGACAGTTTCTGAAACTTTTACTGTTGAAGTTTCAATTGAAACTGAAATGTCAACAGAATCCTGGCCAACTGAAATCACCAGTGAAATAGGATCAACCAGTGAAACTGAAAGTATTGTATTCGATATTTGGTCCACGACCGAATCTGGCATGACTAGTGAGACTTGGGAAACTACTCCATATACAATCGAATCCATTACGAAGAAACGAACGAAATTCTGCAAACGAAAACGTCCAAGCTGCAAAACAAAACCATTTGGTTGTTGTTCAGATTTGGTTACTCCTGCCGAAGGACCCTTTGATAAAGGTATGATCTTTCATTCTGAATCATATCTCATTTAGCTTCAAAATAAGAGGCAGTTTTTAAATAAATTATTTATACAGGATGTCGAACTCCAAAAACTTGTAATGACACCAAGTTTGGATGTTGCGAAGATGGAGTTTCTCCTGCACAAGGACCTAAACTTAAAGGATGCCCCACTTTTCAGTGCGCTGAGACATTATTCGGATGTTGTCCTGATGATAAAATACCTGCTGAAGGCAATGATTTTGAAGGATGCAAGCAAGAACCTCCACCTCCTGAATGTCTGGCCTCCAAGTAAGAACTGCTTAAATATAATTTGCTATTATATTACCACTTAAATTGTTAAATGGATGAGGTGGGCACTTGCTAAAACCTAAGAGCTGAAATGATCGTCGTGAAACTAACCAAGTGTTTTATTTTACGTTAATTTACTTTAATTGTTTTTCTTAATGTTAGGTTTGGATGTTGTGATGATAACTCAACAGCAGCTACTGGTCCAGATGGCAAAGGTTGCAAAGAATGTGAACTATCTGAATTCGGTTGTTGCCCTGATGGTGTTCAAAGCGCTATTAGTGAAAATCAAGAAGGATGTGAACCAGGTACTGCTAAAATATATAAAACCTTGGCCTTGCAGCGTTATTGTATATATGTTATAAAGTATTATTAGGTATAACACAAACTCCAGTCGAAGAAGATTGTTCCAACTCCACCTACGGTTGTTGTCCAGATGGGGAAACTACAGCGCTAGGCGAACATTTCCAAGGATGCGATATCCTCAACCAAGACAACTGCACTTTATCATATTTCGGATGCTGCCCAGATGGAGTTGCCCCAGGTAAACAGCTCATATATTTCGTTATATACATATATATTCTCATTACTGACAGCGTACTCATTAATCTTATTTTCAGCTCATGGTCCTGAAAACAAAGGGTGCCGAGCTGCTTGCGAAGACGAACGTTACGGCTGTTGTTCTGATCAAGTCACCGCGGCTCATGGACCAAACCAAGAAGGATGTTGCCTCGCACACCCGTACGGGTGCTGTCCTGACAATATCTTGTCTGCACGTGGACCGAATCTAGAAGGATGTGGATGCCAATACAGTCCTTATGGATGTTGTCCCGATAACCAAACAGCTGCTAGAGGATATGGAAATGAGGGATGTGGTTGTGAACACACTGAACATGGATGTTGCCCTGATCGATATACGCCGGCAATTGGTGCTGATAATCAAGGATGTGCCTGTCATACATTCCAATTTGGATGTTGTCCTGATGGCTTTTCTATCGCTAAAGGACCTCATAAACAAGGTATTTTATTCTTAATACATTCAAGAAAGAATAAAAACAATAAAGAGCTTCATAATATAAAATGTTATTTTTTATATTCATATAAATTATTAATTAAATTTAAACATTTATATCATACAATTAAAAATATTTTATTTTTGTTATTTGCAGGTTGTGGATGCCGAAACACTGAATACGGTTGCTGCTCTGATGATCAAACTCCAGCACAAGGAGAAAATTTGGCAGGATGCGATTGTTCATCTTCAAAACATGGATGTTGTCCTGATGGTTTAACAGATGCGCAAGGTGACAATTTTGACGGATGCACAGATGTTCCAGTCAACAAACAAGAGAGTTGTATCCAAGAAAAAGACAGAGGCTCTTGTAGGAACTACACCGTTAAGTGGTTCTTCGATATGCAATATGGAGGCTGTTCCAGATTCTGGTATGGAGGTTGTGATGGAAATTCAAATCGGTTCACTAGTATGGAAGAATGTAAAAATATCTGCGTGGAACCACAAGGGAAAGGTAAGAAATTTGTAAGAATTTCTAATATTACCTATAAAATTTTCTTGCATGAATTAGTAATTTAATAAAAACCAATATTTTTTCTGCAAATACAGAAATCTGCCAGTTATCAAAGGTAACAGGCGCATGCGAAGGTTACTTTCCAAGTTGGTACTATGACAAAGACCGTAAACAGTGTGGCCAATTTATCTGGGGTGGTTGTCTTGGTAACGCCAATCGTTTTGAAACGCGTGAAGAATGTCAGAGTTTATGTACAATAGACAAAGACCAGGATGCGTGTGAGCAACCACGTGAAGAAGGACCATGTCGTGGTAGTTACAGAAGATGGAGCTTCAACAAGGAAACGAATGAGTGTGAAATGTTTGCGTATGGTGGGTGTAAGGCGAATAATAATAATTTCCCAACGGAGTCGGCATGTAAACAACAATGTCTTCAACCAGGCAGAAAGAAGGGTAAGTTTTTTGAAATTTTATTTTGTTTGGTGATATTTTATTTCTGCTACTTAAATACATATAACATCTAATTATTATTATTATAATTTTTAAAATTCTACAATATATTAAAAATATATATACCTATTAACACATTTATTGACTAGTAGCTATATATTCTTAACGCTTGCGACTCTTAATTCAACACTTTGCATGATTACAATACTATTTAAATTGCATTCTGGGTAGATTTGTGCACGTTACCTCGGGAACAAGGTACTTGCACTCAACGCGACGCACGTTGGTACTTTGACCAATCAGAAAATCGCTGCATGCCATTTTATTATTCTGGTTGTGATGGTAATACAAATCGGTTTACCAGTAGAGAAGCATGCGAAATCGATTGCCCGACCGAAGTTGGTGAGTGGTTACGCTTACACCACAAACCAAACTTGTTTTTGCAATCTTTAAATGTATTTCAGAACGCGATACTTGCACTCTACCGGCTCAAGCTGGCGAATGCCATAACTACACCGATCGCTGGTATTTTGATACCAATGATAAGAGGTGTAGGCAATTTTACTTTGGTGGTTGTGGAGGAAATGGTAATAACTTTATGTCGGAGACAGAGTGTCAACAACGGTGTGAAGGTGTTCAAACTACAGTTGCGCCTGTACAACTTTTCAAAACTGGTAAGACAGAGTAGGCCATCTGTTGGCTTCTTTTTAAAGTGAGTGTTATTTCGTCACTGACGCGCTTGACATTGATAGATATGTAGTGTCAAACCTCTATTGTAAGGAGGTTTGATATATATATATATATATATATATATATATATATATATATATATAAATAATTTTTGATTGTGATTATTTGTTAAATTTTATTGCTTATGCTGAACTAATGATGCGCTGGTAAGTGTTTCTAGATTTATATTATATTTTATTACGATTTTAATCACCGATCCACTTAACTAGATTATTACTTTATATTAATGGCAAGTTACAAAAGATGCCCGTTTGTTTGTGGTTACGGTTATCGAATCAAAAACTTAGGTAATCGTAACTATAAATTATGGTTGCATAAAAAAGTAGTCATTTGGTTTTATCTTTCTCAATATATTAAATGGAAATCAATGGAATATGTTTAAAATAAAATTTAATTGAGCAATTATCTCAAAAATGATGAAAAAGCTCTATTTTTGCCTTTTTATTGCACAACTACTTTTGTTTTACCATATAAAACCTTAAATATGTTTGCAAGCTTGCGAAATGATTTCTTAATTATAATTCTTATGTGCAGAATATTGCTTCATACCAAGCGATGCAGGGCCATGCCGTACGTTTGCAGTTCGCTGGCATTATGACAGCCATGAAGGTGTCTGCAAACAGTTCTTGTACGGAGGCTGTCAGGGCAATGGTAACAATTTCGAGACACGCGATGAGTGCTACCAAAGATGCAGCAATGTACAAGGTATATTTCCTTCAATTCAAAAAAAAAAAATCTTAAATGTATATTTCGGTGTATTTTAATGAAAATTTGGAATTTGTATATATATATATATATATATATATATATATATATATATATTTTTATGTATATATATATATATATATATATATATATATATATATATATATATATATATATTTATATTTTAATATATATATAAATGTTTATGGTAAACCATGCTTTTTCTTTAGATTTGTGCACGTTACCAATGATAGTAGGTCCCTGTAATACTGACTATCTGCAATGGTTCTATGAGAAAACCACTGATACATGCCAAGAATTCAACTACGGTGGATGCCAGGGTAATGAAAATCGATTCAGTGATCAGCAATCGTGCGAACATCGATGCAAAAAGCCACCTTCAGCTCCCAGAACTGAAGCACCATACGTTTTAAGTACTGCGATACCCAGATTCGAACGTGAGTTTAAATCAATTATGTATAGCGCATCTATTCATGTTTATTTAAACTTTATATTTGAGAAATTTTTCGTTTTTCTCTTAAATAGAATAGCGATAAAATAAAATGTGTTATGTTTTCTTCTTTTCTTAGCGGAAAGACCAGCCCAACCATCGGAAATCCAAATCTGTTACTCACCAGTGAATGTAGGCAATTGTTCTGACAGTATTGCCGCGTGGTTTTATGATGCAGCTAACCAGAAGTGCCAAGCATTTGTTTATACAGGCTGTGAAGGAAATGCAAACCGGTTCGTTAGTGAGGAACACTGTGAAAGAAATTGTGGTCGACTTCGAGGATTAGGTAAGTTTCAAATGATTTAATATTTCAAACTATTATCTTATAACTTGAATAAAATCTTTAATGCTAATATTGTTAACGAAAATGAACAATATACGAAATGGCCCCGAAATGGTATAATTTTTTCAGATGTTTGCAGTCATCCAAGAGATGTAGGTTCATGCGAAGGTTCTATAACGAAATTCTATTATGACCGCAACTCTGGTAACTGTCAAGAATTTAGCTACAGTGGTTGTGGTGGAAGTGGAAATCGTTTCAGTTCAGCTCAAGAATGCATTTCTGTTTGCCAGAAGTTAATAGATCCAGGTCCAGAAGACACTACTACAGTATCACGTACTGGTATGTTCATATCTGTTTAAACCTTAGGGATATATTTCGCGGTGCTTTTTTTTTAAAATTAGCATGTTATATTTGAAAACGCATGTTCTCTCCACTATAGCCATCTGTCGACTCCAAGTCGAAGTGGGCCCTTGTGAAGGACACTTAAATCAGCTGCGTTGGTATTTCGACGAAGAACGTGCCACTTGCGTTTCATTTATCTACAGCGGTTGTGGCGGGAATCAAAATAATTTTAAATCACATCAAGCATGTGTTGATTTTTGTCACAGTACTGCTCAGCCACAGCCACAACAACCTGGCGAACGTAAGTGTGGCAGTGTTGCATTTTAATCAACCACGATCATGGCGTCACTACGCACGAGCACTCATGCATTTGTTGTATTTATATTTATTATCTTTTCATTGTAGCTTTTATGATCTGTTTGTTGTACACCATAGCACTTTCTTATTTGTGTTATATATTACCGTTTAAAATGGGGTATCTCTTCTTTTTTTGATTTATATTTTTAATAGAAAATGAAATTCCTGTGGATGAACCCCCAGCTAAGGATCCTTGCGAAACGTACAGAGACGAATGCACCAGCCTGTTATGTCCTTATGGTACTGAAGGCTACGTAGATGCAGAAAATTGTAATAGATGCCGTTGTTATGACCCGTGCCGGGATACAAGCTGTCCTGAAGAGACTTTATGCGCTATTGATTTGAATCCAAATGCTTCTCAACCACAACAAACTCAGTTCATTGCGACATGTCGACCCAGTAAGCCATTATAATCACCTTTAGCTTTTTAGCTCGCCGTACGTAGTATTGAAGAGCTTAAGTGTTTGTCAGCATAATTAGTCTGTAACATTCTCGGATTGAAAAATTTCCTTAACAAAAAGTTTGTCTTTTATCGCCCTGATGACGAAAATGTAAATATCTCAAATACTTGGTAACATGTTGGTCGCTAGTCGTAAGATCAACCATCCTCACCTCTTTTCCTCTGAAGATACTAAACCCATCTCAGCCAAGTTTGGCACACATATTGTGTAGGGGCCCAATTCCATCCGGTCGTAAATTAAATGCAATCAGAGCCGTACTTCAGGAGATATTGGGCCCACAAAAAAAAATTACACCTTAAAAAGCACTTAGAAAAATAATAGTTATACCAAAAAAATCTACGTAAATTTCCAAATTATTTGATGTGTTTAAACATTTTTTTAAATTATAACTGAAAGCCGTAAAAAAATAATGAATATGATAATTTTTTAAAATAAATCAATTATAAAAATATTAATTATACCAAAAAAATCTACGTAAAATTACAATTTGTTTGATGTATTTAAAGTTTATTCAAGTTATAACTGAAAGCCGTCAAAAAATAAAGAAAATAATAATTTTGAAAATAAATTAAATCAATAAAACAACAATTGAACTGTTTTTGTTTTTTTCCGGCTTGCGCGATACTTTAACTAATGCATATGACAGTTGATATTTTAGATTGATTACTATATCGTTGTTGATTTGATTGTTACTTCGGTTATTTTAATTATAGTGCAATAATAGTTATTTATACAGGAATTCGACATGCCAAAGTTTAGGCAACAGCTCGGCGACGCCAAGTATATTTTTTATAATAACCAAGGTATGAATAAAGATATCTTTGATTAATTACTATGCCATTGTTGGTTTAATTGTTGCTTTGATCGCTATAAATATATTGTTTATTTATTCAGAAACTCGCCATGCCAAACTTTAGGCATTGGCGTAGCCAATGCTAAATAGCTCGCCACGGGCGAGCTCTGAGTATTGTCAAAGCCAATGTTTGTTAATAGCTAATTTTAACTATCTTTAATATTAAAACCTAGTTCTAAATATGATTCTTAATTGGCATATATATATATATATATATATATATATATATATATATATATATATTTAAAATCTTTGAACGTGTTTAACATATTCGATTTGTGTGTAACAGTTAAGAAAGATGGAGAATGTCCGCCATTGTCTAGTAGTACCGATTGTTCTCACGAGTGTCGAAATGACGCTGATTGTTCCGGCGAGTTGAAATGCTGTTCGACTGGGTGTGGATTCGCTTGTGTGGTCCCGGCAGTGCAGTCGCCGGCAGAACTACTAACTACTTATTTACCAGCATACACTGAAGTACCAGTCATCGTCAAAGGTAAGTTCGTAAATAAAACAATGAAAATGAAAACAACTATTTTATTATTATTCATTTATATGATTATTAGCTAAATATATATATATATATATAAAATATATATATATATATATATATATATATATATATATATATATATATATATATATATATATAAAATTTAAGTAAATTTTTATGGTATAGCTATTGCATCTTTATTTTCTTTAGTTTTTTGTAATTCTTCATATCTGAAACAAAAATAAATTTGTATATTGTGACACGGGAAATATTTTTTAACGAAATCATATACTTATATGCGCGATATGCTTGTATTAGATTTGTTCCACCAACAAATAAATTAACACTAAATAATCCGTAATTTTTGGGTATTATCTGAAGCGAATAACGTGCCCATATGAAACCTGTTAGAGCTAGAGATCCGGATTGGTTCATGCTTAGTTCACTTGCAGGTCTTTGTAGGTCACTTAAACCAGCTACCACTAAACCCTGTTTAAAAATCGAAATTATATAATATTTAATTTATAATTTCTTTTTTCTTTTGTGTATAAACTTGCCCATTTTACAACCGGAGCCCAAAAGAATACAGTTTTTGGACCTAAAATTAATTTAAATGATATTTATTTGCGTATTTAATAATTCATTTTAACAGAACTCGGAATAAATGTAATCAATCATGATTTAATAAAACAGTATTTAAAAAAAATATTACCTGCTCTATGATTCCATAGGGGTTGTAACTTTTGCGGGACCAATTTATCCAAAACGGCAATAGTTCGTCTATATACGACTGCCATCGTTAAAGTTTAACTCTATACTAAACAAGTAAGCATGTGCGACCTTGATAAATGAGCTAAACATAATGTATTTACAAATAAAGATAAAGTCAAGGAAAATTAATATAATTTACATAATTTATTATGAAATCGAGCGAAGATAATTTGTTCCTATCGCTTTTTTTTTATCGTTTCATTAGGCCACCCGCCTGTTATCATTGATGAATTATCCAATACGAACGTCAGTGCTGAAGAAGGCAGTTACATTACGTTGAAATGTGAAGCACAGGGTTATCCGCAACCTAGGATTATTTGGCGCAAAGGGAATTCAGATGTGACTATTTATTATATCTTTTTATTTTTCAACATTGACAATATGTTTATTTCATTGTTTATTAGGTTGTTGAAAGTAGTACTCGCCACCGTCTGCTACCTGATGGCTCTTTGCAAATTGTTGGTTTGCATAGAAATGATGCCGGTACTTATCACTGTCTAGCCGATAATGACGTAGGACATTTCGCACGTAAAGATGTCGATTTAGAAGTCACAGGTATGCTTTATATGTAACAGCAATTCTTATGGTTATGGTAAGCATGAATTTAAAAGAAACAATAACTTTAATTTTACATATAATATTCTAATAATTGGTGTTTTGTACAAAACTTTTTTTACTGTTTCTTTAATAACAATGGTACGCTGTAACTATTTCAACTTAATATCTAATTAACTATAACAAAAACTAACCACTGCATGACAGATCCAACACCGCATTCAGCCACTATCATAGGCGATGATGACACAAAACATACGGTTGTCTTCGGCGCGCCTACTACCCTGCGTTGTTACGCCTACGGATGGCCACGCCCTTCAGTCACGTGGTGGAGAGGCTCAAGCATGTTACCGCTATCCTCCAGCGTGTACGAACAACGTCGAGACCATTCCCTCCTGATCCACACTGTACAGCTAGCAAATCTGGGCGTGTATACTTGCCAAGCATACAACGGCCTCGGTAAAGCTGCTAGCTGGACCTTAACTGTCCTTGGGTTAGGCCCTATATATACTGAAAATCCTGAAGATAATCCATTCATGAAATTTGTGATCCTAGCAGCAGATAAAGTCCATACACCTAAGCCTAGTTGGCCTTATAGACCAGAACGGCCTCCACCACCGCCTACTAGGTCTGTGCCTACCCCTGAACCTTATATCCCTGCACCTTATACTGATCCTTCGCCTGAAATTGTTCCGAGGATTTACACTGGTAAGGATTTTTTTTTTGTTATATATATTTATTTGGTTGTGGTTTTGTTTTTTACTAAATACCTAATTAAAATTCTCTAATTTCGTCTTAGAAATATTCTAAAACCTCGATTTTATTCGAATTCGAAAATAATCCACGAAATATTAAAATATCTTTAAATTAATTCAATTCTTTTATATTCTAATTAGTACCAGTTCGTACCAACATCACGATGAGTGAAATGAAATTCCCTGTTGCTAGTGATATATCGATACCATGTGATGTGGATGGACATCCGACACCACAAGTGCAATGGTACAAAGACAGCGCACCATTATATCCATCTGAAAGAATACAAATTTCTGGTATATTATATGCTTTTCTTCCAAGTTTACTTTTTATATTTTTACTTAGACACTCGATTTGTAAACATATTCTTCTCTAAAAATATAATTCTATATAATTTTCTAATTGAAAGAAAAACCTCAAAACTATATGAGAGTTGTGCTATACAATTAGTTCGTGAATCACTAAATCTACCGAAATACTAAAACAGTACCAAATAGTATAATTCTCTTTCTAATTTAGCATAGGTTCTCTTTTAACTCTTATTTAGAAGCTGTATTATGACGTCAAGAATTAACGTGTTATTTTTATTAACTTGGCTATGAATTTTTTTTTTACTTTTAGGAAATGATGAATTTATAAGTGTAAATTGAATGTTTGATTTTTTCTGTAGAAAGTCACCGACTTACCATTGTAAGAGCGAATACAAGTGATTCTGGCGAATATATTTGTAAAGCAGAAAATGAGTATTCTGTGTCCTCTAGTTCAGTGACTATTGCTGTGGAAGGTAACAACATTCTATAATTTATATCTACAAAACAGTGTCTATTGTTATTATTATAGGTATTTACATCCACCAAAATTGCACGGACAATCCGTTCTTCGCCAACTGTGGTTTGATAGTGCAAGCCCACTACTGTACGCATAAGTATTATGGGCGATTTTGTTGTCGCTCGTGCACCCAGGCGGGACAACTTTCCTCGCATGGTCCTCATTTAGCTGATACCAGACAACGTGGGTCCCGGTCACCCAATCTACTCAACTGAAATCTACTATAGAACACTTAAGCTAGTCTTTGATTCATTTTTAAACACGAAATTCTCATAAAAATAAATGTATGTCTGCGATTGTCGCTGCCATTTTAAAATTTAGAAAAAAGTCATTTTTAAAAGCGAGTTTTATTATAATTTTTAAATTGTAGTGCTGATATGTTTTAGTCTCCGCCATTTTAATTTTATATTTTAGTTTTCTGACTGTAAATAATATATCAATTCAAACAAATTAGTAAAGTTTTATAGTATTAAATTATTTTTTAATTCTTATGTGCAATTTTCAAAGTTGCTAATAGTGTAAATATATTTTTATACTCAGTCATTTTTATTTTTAAAATGTCTTTCTCATCGTCGTAAGTTTGACTTACTAAATACATGTCCTGTTATTAATAAAATGATGAAAAATATATTTTATAGTTAAAATAAATTAAATTTGATATTGGAATGCATGTATATATTACAATCTTGTAAGTAATTGTGTTCATTTTATTAAGATGTACTTTTTAGCAAATGTAGATATACAATCACAGTTTTGTGATGAATAAATAAATAAATAACAAAGTTTCATAATCCGAATGAATCGAAATATAATCAATTTCGTATATTATTATCATACACTTGAATACAAAGAACTGGGTTTGAAAATAAATAATTTTAGAGATATATAATCTATATTTTAGTCTAACATCTATCACGTTACAAAATAGTCTGAATATGTTTTTAAAAACTCTGGAGTTAATTTAGAATGAAGCAGGATGGTTCATCGG
>JADQWA010000281.1:24546-38496 GCA_018344505.1 Nebria ingens riversi | reverse complement strand
GGCCAACACATAGCCGATGTTTATATATAACAACCGCCGCTTACTACTTTTTGCGGCAAAACAAAATATACGAGAATGAGCACGCGTATCTCCCCACAAGGAATATATATTTTTTTCAAATATATAAAATAATTTTATTTCTATTTTCCATACAGAAACTACATTTACTTCGAAATAATGTAAATTTAATAATTATAATTGAAACTTTGTTAGTATAACATAATATGTTCTTCCCTGTTTTGATTGCCAAGGATTGATTTGAACTAAATCTAACCATTCAAAACGAGAAAACTAAATCCCCATCTATAAACGAGATTATTGTTTGATTTACGTGAATGGAAATGGTATTGAAAAGAATGTAAACAAAAACGAACCATTTGATTATTTTTTTAATGTGTCTACACATACATAATAAGTATTGTACGCGAATGAACATGTGTTTGTATGCTAGTAGGTATTCATGCATTCGGAGGTCAGTTCAAAGTTTTTCGTTGGCCTACTAGCCCGTCAAGGTAAACGCTGTAACATGAATTAAATAGAACAATTCGTCTCTAACACTCGTAGATGATGTAGCGTCATTCATATCCATACGACAGTACAGTGCTATGCAACATGTTTGCGCTAGAGTATTGTTACAGTTATTTAATAATTATGTAATTCTATCCAATTAATACTGAATACAAATTATAATATGGTTTACATAATATTTTATTGATAAAACATAGAAACCTTGAATTATTAAGCGTGATGAAGAATTTGCATAGAAACTAGCGTTTTTAGTAACGAATCCGCATTGTTTGTTATTTGCATTCTGTTTTAATTAAGCTCATAGCTCTATTTTCAGAACAGAAAACGAAAAAGTTTACTGTGTAAAATTGTCTGTAGAAATATATAATTGCTGTTTTTGTCACATTTACTTGGTATTACATAATAATATGTATAGCAGGGTAAACTAGTTCCTTAGTAGTAGCTTCAAAAATAAAGCTATTATTAAGCTGTAGTAGAAGTGATTTTATAATTCTTTACGATTTTCAGGTAATATAACAAAATGGTAAGGTTTTACTATAACGGACACATGGACAGAAATGACAAATTATCTCGAATGAAGAATTATGCGCTAGTGTATTGTAGCCCTCTTGATTTTAGTATTAAAACTCATGTCTATTGGTAAACTACGACGCTGTTGCCATTTGGAGCCCTGTGCCACTTGCCAACCTCGCCTGAGCATTATCTATCAAATTTTTTCTCCCCTAATAATTGCTAAACTACGATAACTCACCCTCCAGGGGTCCTATAAGGCTTACTAACCTCGGGTTTTACTTGATTTAACATGTTAATATGATGCAGTCATTTGTAGTGTTGCTTAGTTTACACATACTCCAGTACAGTAGCAACTTCGTTCATAGTTTTTTTTTATACTTATATAATGTCCCCAATCTTAAAGTTTAATCTACCATAATTATTTAAAGAAGCATTGACTGTACAAATGCCTAAAAACTATTAATTAATGACGTTAAGTTTTTATTTTTGAAAAAAACGTCAAAACAAAAAATAGTATTTTTTTGTAGATATTTTGGTATTTTCTAAGTCAATATTTAAGGTCGCCGTCTTTTTTTACACTAATAACTTAGTGTATTTAAAATGCGAACAGTACAAATTGTGCACCCATAAATGTATACCAAATTTGGTGTCAATCCGTTCAGTATCTTCAGAGAAAAAGCAGCGACAATATTTGATCTTACGAGCTACTAAACGAGTGACTAACAAATATTCAAGTATATGAGTCATATATAATTTGGATTCAGGACGATAAAAGATGAAGTTTTTGTTAAAGATATTTTACAAACCAAAATACTTACAGACACCGGACCGAATGCTTTAACTCTTCAGTACTACGTACAGCCAGCTAAAAATGATGATTTACACTTAATTATGTATGGTTAGAATGTCCAAAATTGAATCATATACAAATTATTGCATTATATAATAATCCATAGATCGTACATAATAGGCTTTAGATTTACGACAGACATTAAATTATTTTATCATAAATCATTGTTTTTAGGACGGTTAGCCATGCCGACAATCGAAAACATACATAGTTTTTATAACATATTTTCAGCAATTTTAACAGAACTCTTTTCAATGTTTTTGATTACCCTAAATTTTGCTTTTAAAATATTTGGGACACATTTTAATTGCTTCTTAGATCCTAAGTAAACTACTATTTTAAAATAAAAATTCACGACAATTAATTTTAAATTAATATAGAATATGTCGTTATGCAATCTGTTATTACAAGTTTCCTTCTATGCTTCGCTAAACTTTCTCATCTGTTGTAGTTTATAGTTGGAAGTTGACTATGAATATGGTCTATTATATTTCTATAGTTCATAACATAAAGCACTACGATAAAGTGGCATTTTACCTTTAAATATGTAAAGAGTGATGGTGGGAATATTTCAATTCAAAACATGGTAAACAAACTAAAATAATTACATATAAATCAAACAAATAAGTTACTTCGAGGGTAAGGTAGAATATTGATATTAGGGGAACGACAGAAACGGTAATCAAGTTATTTATGAAAATATAATATACGCCTTTGGCAATCGTTATTGGTAATTAATTTATACTAATGAATCATGAAAACTCATTAGAGAAAATATTTTCTTGTCAGTTTGTCGTCAGGTTTCATACCTATAGTTCATCTAGGTTTTAGTTTCAACTTTTTTGTTGTAATGTTGGACTACATAAGCTAAATGTCGATTATTGGTAAGTTATATTTTAAATTTAACTGTGATTCGTGGAAGCGTGACTTTGTGTATGTAATTGCATATATAGTGATACTTTGTTTATTACTTCTTAAATGTTGGGAATAAGCATTAAGTTATGTATGTATGTATGTTTTCACTTATCAAGATTTAAAATACAAGTTTCAGCTTGTAAATATTATTTATAAACCAATGCTTCATCATATGAAATAGTGAGAAAAATAAATTATTTATTTTTAATGTTGATCGCGTTGGTGTCTTATTTTATTAATATTTGCCCATACATATAAATTTTGTAAACTGGTTATTATTATTTTTACTTTCTTATGTGTTATAAGTAAATATTGTAATCATGAAAAAATCGATCTCAAGATTTTAACAGAAATACAGATTTTGACCTGCCCTGAATCGAGTCTGACTGAATGCGTGTGTCTGTGAACGCTCTACAGCTAAAACTTTAAACTTATACGTTGTATATTGCCATACACATTTTATTTTTGAATAATATAGTATAATAAAGATAGTTAAATTTATACTGAATGATGTTAATATTTCATACAACTTTAATTTTAAAAAATTCTTTGACAAATGTATCAATTACAAGGAAATTTCAATTGTAATTCTTAAATTTATAATTAATGTTCTCATAATTATGTAAATATGGAAATTTATATTTACTGACATCACACAACACGCTGAAGCGGGGACGTTCCCTCTAGCGATGCACACAATAATACATTTTTAACAGGAAAATAAAATAGATTAACATAATTTGGAATTTGACATTGGTTGAGCAAAATAGATTAAAAGGTCAGTGATATATTTAAAATATTGTAGTATCGAGAAAAATAGCCTGTAAAGTATTTTATTTATTTGAAAACTAACACATTTCAGTATAATTAGTAATATATAAAGAATAATTATATTTCCTTGAATTTCAAAAATATATATTCTCTTATTCAACTCATCTAAGCAGATATACTTAAAAGAAAATCCACTGAGAGGCATTGCATATATTTATTTATCATAAAATAAATCAACTGTAGTGGTCCGCACTTGACTTCCGGTTTACTTCTTGGTAATAGATAAATCAGTTTAGATTGGCAGGGTAATAAATTGCAATTAAAAAAAAACATATAATACAATTATTCATTATACTGTTATTATGTCCAGAAATTTGTTAGTTTTTCAATAAATTACGGAACATACTACAATGTTTTGAATATATCACTAAACTATTACACACTTCTCTCTTAATCTATTTTGCATAATCGATGTCAAATCTTAAATTGTTTTCGTCAATTTTGTTTTCCTGTTGATACATAGGCAGACATAGTTGATATATTTCATGAAATATACATTCCCATACCAACATAACTAAGCCACATAAATGAGAAATTTAGGAATTTCGGTTGTAATTTTTTGAAACTGGTACACATTTGAAGATATTGCAGAAACAAACGGTTTGAATATTTCCAAAAATAGATTTTCTTGCGAGTTATATACAAATTATTAATTTCAAGTTTCCTCATTACATTTTTAGCAGTTTTGATTGAAGAGTGCTCAAAGACACGCAGACGCACACAAAAGTCATTCCAAAAATAGTTAGACTCGTATCAGGGTAGGTCGAAAGGTGTATTTCTTGTTACTTCGTATAAGATAGCAAAATTATGTTAATACCGTTATTATTGACGAGTTTTCACTATTACGTCATAAATTAGAAAATATATGAAGCACATAGCAGAAATGCCATTATTACAACACCTTGAATACAAAATTGTAAGTCATGTGCATTTTAAGCATTCATAAAAAAATGCCTATTTTGCGGTTTCGACAACAAATTTACTCTTTTAATTTATGAAGTTAATCAAAATAACAATAATTCCAAATCAATAAACAATTAAAGTGTTAAATTCTTGTTTTCACTTTTCGGGAAATTGTGAAGAAAAATGTTTTTTTGTAAACAAAAATCTGGCTACCATTAAGCATGTCGTATTCGTATTTTAATCCATAATTACAATTAAAAACATTGAAAAAAAATAATCCATATGATTATAGTTATAGAAACCAAACAGGCGTTAAGTTTAAATACAAAGTTTCTTATATACTATACCTACATATAATATTAAATTAATAATAATCTTAATCCATTATTAATTAAACACGCATTTCTTAAACTAAAAATAACAACCTAATGTATCCTTAAAGATATATACGTTATATATATATATATAATATATATATATATATATATATATATATATATATATATATATATATATAAATATATATATATATATATATATATATATATATATATATATATATATGTATATATATATATATATATATATATATATATATATATATATATATATATATATATATATATATATATATATATATATATATATATATATATATATATATATATATATAAAGGACATATTCGTCATACCGGGGCATTTTTATTTGTCTTACATCTTTCAATAAAGAACAACTGCTTTTCTTAACGTTTGATTTGAGTTATGCGACGGTTTATAATAATAAAAAGACACTTGTAAATCTGTACTTCGCTAATTTGTTAATTAGTAAATGTACATTTCGGTGACCAAGTCACCATCGTCAGTAGTACAATGTGTTATAAAAATGAAATCTTTCATATTGATACAATATTTCAAATTTTGGTGTGGGTAAAAGCTTGTATATAATATTAAGGGTTATTGCGTTTTGAAAATTTGGAATTATAGGGTGTTGATGAGATTTATAAAATTAAGTAACTGATTCTCAAGGACTGACAGGTCATTGTTTAATAAGTTGTTTAGGTATTTACGCATTTAGTTGAGGCTTAACAAGAAGGGATATAACTGAGCCTAATTTGATTTTCTCACACAACCGTGAATTTTATAACTGCGACATCTTTTAGCGACATAGTAAGTATGTTCTTCCTATCGATTGACGTCCTCGTTCCTCGGTTCTTATTCCTATCCTACATAATCCTAGTGTGACCACTGCAGATAAGGCGGTTATCTGCGGTGTTACTGGAGTAGAACTTTTGCCACTTGAACGTGGTAGGATATTGGCTTAGTCCTTAGTAGTATGTACATACATATATCTATATTTATGTTCCAGACTAAACATAGGTCTGTATGATAAAAACTATGGCTTCTTTAAAATTTGATTTCGGTGTATGCGTTTGAATAATATCGCAGCTATAAAATTCGTGCGTCAAATAAAGTGAGATTACCTACATTTATTGTAATATTGTATATTTCAAAGAAACCTGCTCCGAAGCTTCCAAATACTAAGATTATTTTGAACACAATTTCAAAATATGCTAAGAATTAACATTTATTAATAATTATAAGTAATTCTTATTGTCATCACTAATCCATTGTAAAATATTGTGTATTTTAAACATTCTTGGGAAGGGGTTAAAAAATCACATACGCTAAATAATAGCTTATATAATAAATAATATATTTACAATGCAATGAAATTCTGTGAGGTGCTCGTGCCCCCTTCGCCCAACAATTTTCCGCTTATGTTGTGACGTATATGTATATTGCGGCATAGCAAAAGCTTGACTCATGCCCATTGCTTTGTGAAATATCAAGATGATTAAATTCTACCCCAAATGTCAAATAACTTTTTACTTTTATGACATAACTTTATAAACGAAAGATAAAGGTCTACATATATGAGTAGTTATATTTTTATTTTTCTCCACTAATAAATAAATATTCTTTTATTTTGTAAATTTTAGTATAAATTCGATAGTACCTATATTGTCCTAGTATGAGACCGACTTACACATTTATGTTTATCGGTTATTTTACAACCATAAAAAATTATCACTTTGAACACTGATTTGATTTATAAAGCGACCACTTGGCTAGTAACCACTTGATCTGAATTTATATTAAATCATATTTTTACAAGAAGTTTTCAAATGAATTCGTAGCATTTCATGATTATATTTGCAGCTGAAGTCCTATGAATTTAAATGATTTCGAATGACATCAACTGTTTTCAATTGGTTTTATTACAAACTTCAACTTTAGTATATTGTACAATGGCTTCGAAGGCATGAATAGTCCCTCGGTTTAATTAGATTGAAAGTTTAGAAGAAAAAATTCCGTAGAGCTGTATAACGCTTGTTTTACATTCTACCTATTTTGCCCATATGAACTAGAATTTACAATTACGAATAAGAGAAAAATAGTAACTTGTTGCAATTAAAGCATTTATTTTAACCCTAACTGAAGATTTCGCTACTCTAATGAACCAGCGCTCTCTTTTTAGCTCGCCGTACGTAGTATAGAACAGATTAAGTGTTTGTCTGCATAATTTGTCTGCAACATTCTCGGATTGAAAAATTTCCGTAGCAATAAGTTAGTCATTTATCGCTTTGATTCCGAAAATGTAAATATGTCATATATTGGTAACATTGATCGCTCGCTAGTCGCAAGACCCCATTTTTGTCACCCCTACTCCTCTGAAAGTCCTGAACAGATTTCAACTAAATTTGGCATACATATTTGGTAGCTGCCCGATTAATCCCGATCGCATTTTAAATCCAATCAAAACCATACTTCAGCAGATTAGACCTGCAAAAAAAGCAGAAGAAGTTTAAAATTTTTAATTACAGCAAAAAGGCTAACTGCGCTAACATCATAGATCTCCAGTTCAATGTTAAAATTCAAGTTTATTTGTGCTTATCTGGTACATGCTTCTTTTTAATATGTTATCAATCCACTATAGTATACAAATTGCTTGATAAATATGGAGTATAACGTCGGGTGAGCTTTGACAAGTGAGAATTAAAAAAGAAGTCGATGTTTACGGCATTTAGTTTCGAAGTCTGTTGTATATTGCGGATAGAATACCCTAAGGAATAAAACCAACGTCTCACAAGGTGGACATTTGGTTGGAGCAAGTGTCACCGTTTTGCGACCACGGCTATAAAGGATGTTCTCATGTACGAAATCGTTAATATCCGGTCACTCCTACTGATGGCACATCACATACAACACACAAACACACAGTGATGTCCATCCCGTACCCTTCCTTCGCACTAATCACCGTCAATCAACAGCATCGCTCTCGGTCCTCCGTGGCACCGCACGTCATAAACTTTACTTTACTTGTTGGTCCGGGTTTGCACGTCCAGCGACGAAGAACACTTTGTCATACTATTGCTCCTGCGCTACGGTGTGCTCGCGATTGTGCGTTTCTTAGTTTTTAATTTGTTCATGTGGTGATCACACTAGTGTACAAAAATGGCACCGTCTATACCGAATAATTTCAATCCAGATCTGCATTTGCAGTACTATGTTAAGCCTACTTATTTAACGAAATCCGAGCGAATTAAGAAATTCTTATGGGACCCAGAAGAAAAAAGAGTTCTCGGCAGAACTGGGATGAGTTGGTGTAAGTAATTCATTGTTATTGTACTATGCTCTATAATTTGGCGATGTTCATGTTACGTCACCATTATGCTACAGTATCACATTGTAAACGTAAAAGTATATCTATTAGTTATATTAAATATCAAGAATAATGAGAACAAATGAATGTTTAGGAAAACATTACTGAACACTCTTCGGCTATGCTTTATCCATCTTTAGGCAATATGTTGTAGTAAGATATGTTTAGATACTGTTTAGATTGGGATTTGCGTCCCACATTAAACAAAGTGAATCCATCTTAGATTATCTAAGATAAGTTACTGGCAACATATGTGATATAGGGTAAACTATCGAAATAAATAATCTTAAATTTCCCTAAATTTTTTGTTGTCCTTATAAAATTATGATATAATAAATTATATAACTTTATTTTCTATCGCTTCAAGGAAACGAAATGTGCATTACATTTCGATTCTTTGAAGCATAATGATGATGTTACATTTAATAGTAAAGCGTTACTGAGCTTTTCCATTTTATGTCCAAAAAAGACTTTGTTATTTTAACTAGATAACCGGTTAAGAATATATATTGAAATTTTTGAATATGGAAAGTATATTTCATAACGGAAAACTTCTATAAGTAATAAATCGAGATTATAAATTTATTACAATATTAAGAGTTTTGGTGAAAATAACTATAAGAATTATAACCACCGCCCCATGGCAAAATTAAATCAGTGTTTGGTGTTTATGATGTAATCGACCATTAAAATGGTAATTCGAGTGAGATTTAAGTAGTAAATTTGCGAAAAATTATTCAAATTATTTTTGTAATGTATAAATAATGAAATGATGACACAATTAGGTATCCTGTTCTTGACACTGGCTTCACATACACATACGTACATACTACCTATTTTATAGCAATCATACTGTTAAGGATGTTCAGGAAATATATCAAAGTGCTACAAAGTTATTGAAACATTTAAAAATAGTTTATAGACGTATGTCAAATGCTTGTGCAAAGTTTAAAAAACATTTCACTAAATGATCTAAAAGTGGTGCCAACGGTGGACTTACAGATAGATATATATATATATATATATATATATATATATATATATATATATATACATAAATATATATACATAAATTACTAAATACATTTAAAACTTTAGTAATGTGTGAAGGATATGTGTAAGAATAGTAATACAACGTTTTATTTACATTCATGATTTGAGAAACTGCATAGCTCAGAGGCGTAATAAATTCGATTAATTTAAATACCAAACACGAACATTTAAGCTGGATTATTATTTAATACTATTTCTTAATTCATTGTTAATTAAATTTTATTATTTCAAAAAACAGTAATTCGTAAATAAATTAACAACTATTAGAAACTAACGTCAAACCATGTACTGACAGCTTATGAAAAGCTACAGTGTGGTCAATATTATACTTCTTAGAGAGATGATACATATCCAAATTAATATAATGAATATACATTATTATAGATATAATCCATAGTAACCAAACTTACTTTTATTCATATTTAAACAACATATTCATATTTAAATCAATTAATAACTTCACATAAAAGATCAGAAAATACAATTAAACACTTGATTAAGTTTCGACGATCGTATCGACCTTTCGGTTATCTTCAGGAACTAATATAAGTTATATATTTCAATACATTATTAAACTAATTTAGTATCTAAACACAAATCTATTCAAATATATAACAAAATCTGAAATATTTTCATGATTAAAATACTTCCTATATACATTCGTATAAGAAAATTATTACAATCCAACATTGAAGTTTACGGCTATTACTTATAAAAATTTTGCACATACAAAGTACAGTTATTTGTGAATTTTTAATTTTAGCTATTGGTTTTCGATTGTATTTCCTGAAAATCCTTAATATATGTTGAATACAATATATCTATTCTCATTTGCTTTTACATTGATCTATAACTATAATCTACTGAAGATTGTAATTCAGTTAACGAAATGTTTACTCAACTTGGTGAATTTCACATCACAAATGATAAATAAACAGACTTAAGGGCAGCAAATAATCTTATAACTCATTATTCATTCCAAACACTCCTTGTCTGGAGTACCATACAAGACGTAGAATTCCATTTCGACTTCATATCCACCAAATCTACACGTATTTCATAACTGTCAAGATGCGCTATAATAAAATGGAACGTTGGTCTATAATAATGAATTATATACTAAAAACCGAGTATCATCGTATAACGTTATGAAAATGAGGAAAACACTTAACCAGTCGGATTCACACGTAACTAATATTAATTTTTGTAAAACCTAATTGGGTAGGCTTTCATATGTCAAATAACTGTTTCTTCGTTAAATTTTATATAGAGGACTCAGAGTCATAAAACCGCGATTTCCTGTTAATTGTATATATTTTAATTAGATTGCGATAGAGAAATTACTTATTTATTATTTGCTATGTCCTAGAATGAATTTGCAATTCATGGCTTCAAACATCCATTGTTATCCAGAAAAATAATTTTACTAGTTTTTTCTTTCCTTTTCTACGCTTTATAACTTATAAAATAAGTCTAACATTTAACGAATCTAATTTTGCGTTTTTAAAAAATCATATGTAGCATACCGCGGCGTGACCAGGCCCTTTTTTTACAGTGGCTCGAGCTACTGTGAAAATTGTCTAAGCCACTGTAAAATTTTGAAATATTTAACAAAACAAACATTGGCTTCGCCAATGCCTAAAGTTTGGCATGGCGAGCTTCTAAATAAATAAACAATATATTTATAGCGATCAAAGCAACAATTAAACCAACAATGGCATAGTAACAAAGACAACAAGGAATGGTTAACTCCAACCAAAATACTATTTTGAAAATAAGAAATGACTGCTTAAAATAAGTAAACTAACCGTTTTCTTTTATTCGCACGAATTTTTTAAAAATCATTAAAATAGTGAAATTAATACAGAAACAATTTCTATACTTCAGCTCTATTAATATGCAACATAGATAAATATTTAATATATATAAAACAAGCATTGGCATTGCCAATGCGCAGAGCTCGCCTATGCCGAGCTAATTAGCATTGGCAACAATTAAATCAACAATGGCATAGTAATTAATCAAAGATATCTTTATTCATACCTTGGTTATTATAAAAAATATACTTGGCGTCGGCGAGCTGTTGCCTAAACCTTGGCATGTCGAATTTCTGTATAAATAACTATTATTGCACTATAATTAAAATAATCGAAGTAACAAGCAAATCAACAACGATATAGTAATCAATCTAAAGTATCAACTATCATATGCATTAGTTAAAGTATCGCGCAAACCGGAAAAAAAACAAAAACAGTTCAATTGTTTTTTTATTGATTTTATTTATTTTCAAAATTATTATTTTCCTTATTTTTTTAAAGCTTTCAGTTATAACTTGAATAAAGTTTAAATACATCAAAAAAATTATAATTTTACGTAGATTTTTTTGGTATAATTAATATAAATATATTATACGTAGCTCAATGATAGAGCAACAGAGCGTGTATCTGGAGGCTCTGGGTTCGATTCCCAGCGGCATCCGTTGTATTTTTCACATTTGTCAAAACTTTGAATTATTAAAATTATTGATAAGTATTACTTATCTAAATGCATTTACTATTCGTTGTCAATATATTAATAATTGATTTATTTTTAAAAATTATCATGTTCATTATTTTGTTATGGCTTTCAGTTATAATCTAAAAAATGTTTAAATACATCAAATAATTGGAAATTTACGTAGATTTTTTTGGTATAACTATTATTTTACTAAGTGCTTTTTAAGGTGTAATTTTTTTTTTTGTGGGCCCAATATTTCCTGTAGTACGGTTCTGATTGGATTTAATTTATGACCTGATGGAATTGAGCCCCTACACAATATGTGTGCCAAATTTGGCTGAGATCGGTTTAGTATCATCAGAGGAGAAGAGGAGAAGATGGTTGATCTTACGACTAGTATTTATGATTACTTTGAGCTGTAGGATGATGAATACAATAATTTTTATGATTAAGATACTTATCTCAATTGTGTTGGGATTATAGACAAGGATGATGAAATCGAAGAGCAAATCGAAAACATCTGCAGTGTATTACACTGAACTTTCTTATACGTAGACAATATATTTTGTTTAGATAGTATACAAATTAAAATGATTAAATTTCAAGAAAATATTTTGGTTCATTATGTAAAGGTAGATGATAATAATAACTTTATTGTAACTATTGAGTATAAACAAAATATTCCTGCTACGTATATGATTGTCCAGTGCAATGAAATTATGGATACAACTAAATCTAAAACTGTCTGTAATAATCCTTTGGTTGCTCGCCAAATGTTTATGCAGCCCGCACACGGGATGTGGGAAGTGGGTCACGCATCTGTAAGAACTTGAAAGCGAAATTGGTCCATAGTGTACCTACCATCCCTGCCTACCATATTAGTAGTTACGGGGTAGGATTACAATTAACCTGGTAATCTGTAGTGCTTCATATCTGGTTATCAGTGGCTGTGGTACATAATAAAGTACTCTTTATAACAAATAATACATACGTGTATCTGATTATTGTAAATATTAACAAATCAATATTTCTGTAGTACATTCACGCCAAAAAATGTGGTGACAAGGACTCAATCTAATAAGTTACTTCATTATATAGACATATTAGAAGGTTTAATGTGTTCCAATTTAAAATATTTTGAGTAAACATTGTTTTTCTTTGTAGTAAATGATGTGAATATAAATATTATTTTGATTGTTTCGTTAATATTCAAAGCTATCAATTATGGTCACGTAAAAAAGAGCTCTTATTTAATAAAATAAACCATCTATCTAAAAACGGCTCAGCTACAAGAAACATTATTAAACATGCAGTGCTAATTGTATCTCTAGATTGTCATGAATACAAAATATTAAATATAAAAGTGCTTTGTTAAAGAGATACAATCTTATAAACAAAGTGTGATTTGAGATTTTAGCAATAATTTTTCGGTTTAATCGTAGGAATAGTCTTCATTTCATGACGATTAGAACAGTTTAGGTATTAAATTGTAACAAAAAAAAAAATAGTACATTTCATTATATTTTTCCGGAAGTCATGATGAAAAAAATGATTTTTTGGAAACAAACTATATTATTGTGGACCATCAGTAACAGAGGCAAAAATAATGCATGTAGGATTTTTTTTTTAATGATCTCTTTGTTCTATAATAATTCCAATTTAAAATATTGATGCTTTATTTACACAACACACAACCTTAAGAAAAACGTTAAGAAAATGTTGAGGTTAGGACGAATATATTTGCATTTTAGGGTTTAGGGTTTTCTTCAAAATTGCTTCGGTTTTGCTTTTTATGTTTATGTATGTACATACATACATAAATACATATTTATGAATACTATTTAACTTTATGGGAAGAATGAATATGTATTGAGAATACTAATTTGTAGATAGCTGTTTCTCCAATACATTTTTACTTTCATATACGAAGTATAAGTAAGGATAATTATCATGAAAATGTTCGAACTCGAGCTTTTAATGGAAATCTTTTGACCATCTCGGAATCGAGTCTGATTATTTTCGGAATTCCATCTGTGTGTGAACACTCTATAGACAACTTTTTATTTTTGAAAATAATATTCAAACCAGAAATGCATGTTTACTCTAAGCATTTCTTGTCGTTTTTACTTTCTTTTAC
>JADQWA010000281.1:0-24446 GCA_018344505.1 Nebria ingens riversi | reverse complement strand
ATATATATATCTATATATATCTCGCTCCCTACCCCTTTTGTGTGTGCGTGTGTCTGTCTGTCTGTTAGCGCTCTACATCTGTTGAAACTCAAAGATTTGTATATGCCTGACAAGAAAACCTCCTATTTTTGAAAAAAATATTTAAACTGGAAGTACATGTTTATTGAAATCTCTGTTTGCGGTTTCTGCAATATCTCCAAAATGGCTGCACTTAGAGTAGAAATAGTTAAAATTAAAATGAAAGATATTAATATGTCGCCCAATTTTTGTTTAAAAAGATTCTACTAAAAGTGTACCAGTTACAAGAAAGTTATAACGGAATATCTAAAATTTCTTATATATGTTGCCATAGATTTAGTAAATATTTTTATAATACCCAAGATATAAATAAAGATATCTTAGACTGTTACTTTGTCCATTTTAATTTGAGTATATATATTGTTTATTTATACAGAAATTCACAGTGCCAAACTTTAGACATTGGCGCAGTCAGGATACTGTGTCTAGGGCCAAATTTGCTCACCGAAGGCGAACTCTGAGCATTAGCAAAGCCAATGCTTGTATTTTAAACAAAATTTGTGTAAACAGGTAACGAATATCCATTTGGTTACTAATACCAATAACGTCTAGTAGATCGTATTGGAAACTAGTACGCGCAATTCAATGTAAAACCGTTATCCAATGTTATGGGACATAGTATGTATAATGTTTGTAATGCATTTTTCAACGGGTTGGCAACAATATAGCAAAAAGGTTTGTCCCGTGAGTATGGCTGGTCAACGTTGCCAGACCGGACAAACAAGCATGATGATTGAAACAACAGCGACCACTCTTCGCAACACAGCACATTACAAAAGCAACACACACAAACACGCCAGTTCACCGCTGCCTCGCCTTACCTGACGCAAACCCAACGCGAAGTCAGTGGCTGGTTTGGTTAGAGCCGAGAGCGTGGCATTTGGTTTGTTGTATGGTTGTATGTCTGGTTGTAGTGTGCTCATTCTATAGTAGTGTAGTTTCTGTTGTGTGAAAATGACCGTCGTACAAGAAGAACCTCCGAACCCTTTTCGGAGACCACCGCAAAGATCAGAGTATGAACGTATGCGAGTGTTTTTGTACAACGGAGATGAGGGTACTGTTTGCGGCAAAGACGCGAAAAATTGGGGTAAGATTCAAACAAAACGACTATTAGAAAGTTCCTAGTAAACATAAACAGGTGACGCTTGGATCGGCAGAAATTCCATTTAACTGATTCGCGGTTTATTACATAAAAACGTTATAAAAGCAACTTTTCTTTTGAACTCATTAAGTTGATATCATTCATCATTTTATTATTGCACTTTAAATAATGTTTTACTTACTATGGAAGCGTTGTTTAAGTTTTTATATCGATTTTAAGTCATTCACCTGCCACTGTGAACACACCTTTACCTATGTTTACCTGGGCGTTCCTAACCTTCCGAACGAATGCATTTCTGTCGCAGAATTCTATGTTTGCATATATTTTTTAATTTTATACATTAGAATAAAAAAAAAAACGCTTAATAAAAACAAGTTAAATTATTATCAGCTTTTTAACATCTTATTATTATGCGCGTCTGCATTGCAACACAAAATAGAGTACATTTCGGATGCCTTTCTCAAAAACTCTACCTATAAAATATTACTAAAGTTTTTAATTAAAAACTAATTACGACTAATCGTTAAATATTATAATCTGAAAAGATTTGACTGATATTATTAGTTAAGTTACTTATATTTGAAATGATGTTTTGTAAGAGTTGGTGGATATGTTGCAAATAAAATAATTCGCGTCATGACCATAAATAAAAAAAATAAAATTTAAAAAACCTCATAAAGGAAAAAATATTATTAAATTATAGCAAAATATGGACTTCGAACTACCTATACATAAAGATAAAATAAACTTTATTTTTCTGTGCCTATAAGTACATTTCACCAAAATTCAGCAAGGAAATGACGTTTTGATCTAATCAAGATGCATGAAAGATTTGTTTTCGGTGCGAATAATAAAACCCATACATATATTTGAAGCAGTTATGGAATGATAATACTGTGAATAACAGACAATCCAAAAAATAACATCCGTTTTATAATAAATTACAGTATAATATTAAATTAATTTAATAATATATACATTAACACACAGGTGCATTCAAACTTATAAACCGCTGTATTTTTTTGGTTTTATAAAATAATAAGTACGTTTATATTTATGTAGGTAGGATGGTTAAAATCGCGGCTAATGTTTCTGAAAATGTACTTTAAATTTGCATTTTATTGCTAGCTAAGCACCATCTTAAATTCAAGATACTTTTGAGCGCTAAATAGCAGAAATTTAGACCAAAAATACTAATTATCTTACGATTGTTATAGATCGTGCAAAACTTACTATAAAGAGAATATTTTTGCAAATTATTATTAATGGACTAACGGTTTATGTTATAACCTTGGTGTTCGGATAATAATTAGATGATATATTAACTTTATCTAAATATAATAAACATTTGAAGCAAGCTAGTGATTATATGTATACTTGGAATTGTTGCAAGTCAATATAATATGAATTTATTTTTGTATCTCAGGTTCTTATTAAAAATGTGATTCATACGTATATGTATGTAAATAGAAAGAAATTCTAAACAATATTTATCTCAAATTACAATTTTAACATGAATTAAAACCAAACCTTCTTTAAACGACCAATTAGATTAAAACGACATTTCCTTGGTTAATAGCATTTTATAGAATATAAAAGGCGTTTTTAAATAAAAATCATTTAAATTTCCAAACAAACAATTAACGATCTCTATTTATATAATGGAAAATAATGGAAGTTAATCTTTCTCAATATTATTTAAAAATCATTTTAACTTCTCACGCAAAATAATCCTGACGTGTTCACTCTTTTAGAACCGAATTTAGCACTGGGCTGTTTTGTAAAATCTATTTTCTTATCTATTTGAATACTCGCCCCTGTGATCATTACAAAGTTTGTTCAATCGTGACAATCTTAGCTTTGTTCTAATCTCACTCTATCGCGATATCTGTTTTTACACCCTATACCTTTTTAGGTCGCCGTAGAACCGTAGCAATTTAGTGAGCCATCTGTACTATTCTCAGAATCTTAAAAACCAAACAGAAATACGTTTTAGATCTCCTTATCCTAAAAACTAGTTAGAAATATGTTTTACATCTCCTTGATCATAGTGATTAAGAAAATGTAGTTTGGTACAAGTTGCTTGACGACCGTTTATGTTTTGTGATATTCAGTTGCTTCTAATTTTAAGTATTTCCGTCCACATTATAAGACGTAATATGCAATTGTTACATATGTAAGTGCATACATATTAATATATGAGTTTTGAGATATTAATATATAGTCGAATTCACATAAGAAGAACATTTTTGTGACATGAATCATACACTTTTTTGCATATAATCATATGAAGTGTAGTGATGATTCATGCCACAAAAATGTTCTTCTTATGTGAATTCGTCTATACAAACATATGCGCAAATAAAATAAATAATTGTTACATGAACTTACACTACAAAATATATTGAACAATTTTTGGAACAATTTACTGTATGATATTACGCAATTTTGGTTGTTCTTAAAATTGTTCAATTTCTTGTTCAATATATTGTGTAGTGTAAGACAACCTTAACGTATGTAACCAATATTATAAAATTAAGTGCATTACTCGAGTTAAAGATAATACTGGAGAATCCTATACTGGATTTTTTTATTGTCAGTACCTAATCTATTTAAAGAAGGATACTAAAATAAAATTCAAAAATTTCAAGGAAATGTGATTAATTTGACAATGTTAAATAATACATTCAGGTCATAAATTTAATTATTCATGTTATAAATTATTTTTATTGTAAAACTTTCAAATGTTCACTGATAATTTAATCTGTCAATCAGCAAAAATAAAATTGTTCTACAGAACATAGCAACTAGCATAGACATGAATGAATTTAAAACGCCTTTTGAGTAAAATTTTCGAACAAAATTTATTATAATATTTCACTTTGAAACACATTATTGTCATTTGATCTATTAAGTGCCGCTATTTTCGAGATACCGAAAAAAACAATAGTAAACATGCGTTTCCGGTTTAAATATTATTTTCAAAATTCGGAAGAATATTCCAATCTTACATTTATTATGTGTATGCACGATTTTTAAATTAGAGTGTTCACACACAGACAAACATGCATCATCCAGTGACGCTCAAAACCAATATTTCCATGAAACATCGATTTTGAAATCTATAGCGATTACATTATTCCTTCGTATATTGAGAAAATAAAATATTACACAATAACATAAAATTAATTATGTATTAAATTAAGGTTATTATAGTTGACAGAAGGACAATAGGTTTCAAATAATTTTATTTCCAATTTTAAATTTTATGGCCTCACTAAACCACTATATAACCGCAAACATTCATTTTAAATCATCAAAAAAACCAAATACTTAAATACTTTAGATTTTCTTGTTTTACGCAACTACGTTTTCTGTACAGAATAAAACTAAATAAATAAATACAAAACATCATATAAGTGTGTATACTATACACTATTGAATATTAGAGTGGGTCATCTGTTGGTTTCTTTTAGAAGTGCGTGTTATTTCGACAGTTTGGAACACTGACGCGCTTGACGTTGATAGATATGCAGTATCAAACCTCCGCTGTAACCATTTTACGCTTGAACACTGTCAAGCGCGTCAGTGTTACAAACTGTCGAAATAACACGCACTTCAAAACAAACCATCCTATATAATTTTAATTTTCATATGATAGCAATTCAAACAAAATTAGATTTATATTTTTCTAAAAAATATAATTATGTTTTGCAATGATTATAGGACAAATTTTATATTACACGTCAAAATATGTTAATATAATTGAATTTTGAAAAATTACTTAAATGTAATTTCAGTAGCATTACAAGAGTTGTGTAAGTTTACATTAAAATGTACACCGATGTTTTACAGTGTACAATAAAGTAAATATGCTTCTTATTCGATATTGGTATATTTATAAAATAATGCGTTTAACAAATAAATTGACCAAACAAAAAGTGTCACCAGCCACAAAATTCTATTTGCTCAGCATTTTCGGTTTTTATGTATGTACGTACATATTCAATCACATGTTTTACACCTTTAATAAAAGGTGACAAATAAACTCGTTTCATACTAACCAACCATTTGAATATTAAACACAATATTCTATCATTTTGTAACCTTGATGTATTTTATTTCTATTTTATCGTATAGTAATAATTATATGTAGGTAAAAGCGAAATATTTAAATTTTAAATTATAAATAATGAATATTGTTCCTACAATTATGCTTTATTAATTTTCAGTAATTAAATACAAATGTATGGCAAAATATAATTTTTCTATTTGTTTCTTATTGCTATTTATATTTAAATTTATGAATAATGCATTTGTAGGTTGTGTAAGACAATATATACGTACGTTGTATTAGTATTATATCGAAATTATTTTATTGTTTATAAATACAGAAGAGTGTTTATGCTAGAATAAGTAATAATACATAAAAATATATAATTATTATAAGTAACAAATGAATAAATAATTAAAATTTAATATTTTTGCGTAAAAGAATACGCCATATTGCTTAGAATAATGCAAACAACTATGACGGTGTTCGTGTGCAAAAGAAACAGTGTAAGATGCAAGGCAAATTGTAGCAAAACCGATTGAAATACCGAAAACTGAATAAGGTTGCATAAGAGCAAAATGATAAAAAATATATCAAAACAAAAAATGAAGACCGCTGGCATTTAATGACTTGCAGACCTGAAAAAAGTGAAGATTAATGCATAGAATGCCACTACTGGGCGCATAAAATTTGCACTGACCTCGACTGTTATTTCGTGTCATAATTTTAATTCTAGTGGCGATATATAAAATTATACATACATATTTGGTTTTGTAACAAGTAACCGCATTCATATAACAACCAATACCACTCAGAGGTTACATATTTTATAGGAATTCTTCATACAACCATAATTTGATAACTATATATAATTAAATGTTTTAGCGTTAAGCAAAAGACTTATAATTAACAGGAAAGCGATTTTCACATATGGAATTGTATTCCTTACATGACAATTATTATTCTGCCACTGATTTTAAAACCTATGCGCACTAAATCCATTTTGAAACGAATAACGTCTGATTCCATAACGGAAAACGAATTAATGGATTCCGCTTTAATATGTATTCAGGCAAATGTGGTGGCTAGGCATAAATAGTTGACTTCTTTTATGTTTTCACATTAGTAATAATTTAATTAATTTTGTTTTCTTACTAAACGCAAAGTTTTTAAAATAAAATAATTGGCTAACATATTTTTTGTTTTAATTTATTTTCTATACTAGTTATATCACTCTTTTGCACCGACGACGTTTAGAATATTGTATATCTTACTATTCATAAACAAGTTTTAATTTCGTTTCCACACAAACTTCATTCAATAACTTAAGATATCTATGGAAACATTTCCGAGAATATTCCGAATTGGGAATGTTACTTCTGTACGATATGGTACTTATTGATAGATTAAAAAATAAACAATATAAATAAAAATGTAACAGTAAAGTAAACATTTCCAATTTCGGATAATAGTGGTAGTAAGTAATACATTATTTAATGCCGTCTGTCTTTTAAATCTGCATACTATAGGTTTCTTAATTAACTGTTACATGTTTCTTAGTTATCTATGTTGCTGGTGTCATTTTGATTTGTATCTCCTTTTTTTGATGATATCTCTCATCCAGTTTTTTTCCCTTTGCCTGTATCGCATCTTTCTGTTTTTGTTTCTCTCTGTCTATTCACATTCGTGTATTTCGGATAATATTCTCCTAAATTTAAATGATGACACTTCAATCAAACGAAGAAACACGTTCGAGATTATCGCTTAGAAAGTTTTTGCAAATATTTAATTTACACAAACGCAAATAATTAATTTAAAAAAAAACAGAAACTAGTAATTGTTATAGGTATAGGAATTAGTTTGTTTGGACGAAAAAGTATAAATCATCTGATTCCAAATAACAGTACCTATACATGTGTGAACACAAATGCGGTAATATAATATTTGTATGTGTGAAATTTTTTGACTACGAACATTTTTCCATAGTTGAATGGAACGTTTAGTTCAACTTTAAACGAACAAGCATTATCTGCCCCAATACCTAATGTATATATGTAGAATAAATACAATATCTAAAGAATCAAAATAATCAAAACAAAAATAAAAAGAAACAATGATCTGTTAAAACATCGGCCATGTGTTGACCCTAAACTTTCTTATACGTAGTCAGCATATTTTGATTTGATAGTATATAAATTAAAACAGAAAATGTTTAAATTTCAAGAAAATATTTAGTTGCTATTCGACCAATAAATTCTCTTATTCGTCGAATAGTGATGAAAATGTGTTTCACCATTACCGAATAGCGTTATTGGTCTAATAAGTTGTCTATTAAACTATTCAAACAAACGAATAATGAGTTATTCGACGACTTATTTTCAAGTAAATTGCATTTTGTTTATATTTTTAAAGGTTAAACTGTCAACTATTGCACATGAACATACTACCAATATTGACATATTCTTCATCATCTGAAGAAGATAATAAAGTACCAATAGGGAGATATCACCAAATACGTCCTAGAATAATCCATTTATAGATTTTGATGAAATTGATTTTAAAAATCGTTATCGACTGTCAAGCAAAATTTAGATTTGCATAAACCAGGCAAGAAAGCCTTCCTATTTATAAGTTATTGTGGTTTTTGCAATCTTATCTCCGAAACGGATGCACTTGCAGTTAAAATTAAAATGAAAGACATTATTATTTTGCACAACTTTTGTTCAAAAATTTCTTGAGAAAGTGTACCAGTTACAAGAAATTTCTGTGGCCACTTTTATGTCTACAAGTTCCTGCATTTCTTTCTGTAAAATATTTACACCTTTTGCGTTTATCTCACTAATATTTAGAAGCCATGTTTACAATTTTGACGCACACACACACACAGACAGATGACATTCCAAAAATAGTCAGACTCGAATCAGGGAAGGCCAAAAGGTGCATTTCCGTTAAAATCTCGAGTTGTTTTTCATGATTACAATACTTACTTATTACTTCGTATAAGAAAGTAAAAACGGTGAACTTTTTGATGCATTAACCATCAATATATAAACCACGATCGCGACAATAATCAAAGAAGTAATAATGTTATCTATGAAGATATATAATGAGTTTCGACATAATATAAAATAAATGTTAGAACTGTTTATGTTTGAAGGGCAGATTGACTAGTATTAATAATATAATTTAATTCAATTATATTTTGTTATAAACTAACAATGTTTTAAAACAACTGGAGCATGGTAAAATCTTAGTTTACAATTCAATTTTTAATAGCTAACTTTATATTATTTTTTATTTAAGAATGCCCATATTACCTAACAGCACCGGGTACTGCCAAAAATAGTTTAGCGTATATTTAATTGATTATTTTTATTTATTTTTCTACGGCGCGGCGTTCGATTTTACTTTAAAAGAATTTTAACTAGATACATCAAAGAAATAGTATTTTTTTGTAAACTTTCGATTTACTCAAAATGTTCTAAAATTAATTTTAGGGCTAGTTCTTTTTTGCCGATTACTCTACGATTATAGTTTCTGATGTTCTGTTTCGGAACTCGACTTCCATTCCTCATCATAACGCACAATTCTAATTGGTAAATCGCTCTATGTAGAGTATGAAAAATTAAGTAAACAATCGATAATGTGTATATACCAACATATACTGAGAACAAATGGGTGTATACATTCATTAGTTTGTGAACTTAGCTACTATAACATGTAAGAAATAGTTATTGTAAAATTAGATATAACGCCCTCGATAGAGCTGTAATATATGTGCGATTGTCAAACACACATTAACCCTAAACGTCACACACAAACATACAGATACGCATAAACCCGCACATCCACGTACGTATACGCATATTAGAGGAATCTTATACATATGCATCAGATTGTGTTTGCCAATATGTCTGATGTCACTATAATAGAAACACGGTCACATAGACTTAATATTACACAAGGCACCTACATACATTTAATTAGAAACTACGGCATTGTCTAATATACAAATTAAATGTTAGTATGTAGTACATAAAATTTCAGCAGCGACACAGGATGATATAATGAATGTTCTCTCGTTATTTCTCATTTCCTATTTTATTTTATATTTCTATAGCACTACATATTTTACGTTAATATACAAATAACGTCATTTCGTTTATCTTCTCGTTAAATTATTTATATATATATATGATGTACATACATACAATTTTATTGAAACACATATTATGTGTATATGGATAGCTGAAATGAATATTCCTAGTGTATTATGTTACATAACGTGGTATTATGGTTCCTAGCAGCGCAAAAAAGTACGATTTGAATTTAAATTGGTATTCCCGGTTATTTGCAGAGTTAGTAGAAAAATTATCTTCACTCTGGTTTCTTACAAAATGCTTTAAATGTTACTATACAGATTATATATATATCAATTAGTGTTGACGAGTTTATTTGAAACTTGGTATAATTAATGACATGCCTACAGGGTTTCATGGCGAAAAGCGAAACGATTTTTATTGAGATTTGGTGTATTTCTGCCTATGAACATAATAATCTAAAAAGATACGTATTATCCTAAGGATAGGATAGGATATATATAGGATATATAGGTAAACAAAATTATTATTTTCATTTTTCTTACGGCTTCGGGTTATAATCTGAATGGACTTCAGATACATCAAAAAAGCTATTTTATGTAGTTTTTTTTGTTTAATCGAAAGTTTTCAATAATACATATTAGGTTCTACTCTTGGGGGGGGGGGAGGGGAGATATCTCCTGAAGTACGGTACTTATTGGATTTAAAATATGAACAGATGCAATCAAGCGTCTAGACAATATATGTGCCAAATTTGGTTGAAATCGTTTCAGTACCTTCAGAGCAGAAGAGGCGACAAAAATTGGTCTTACGACATAGCGAGCGGTCAACATGTTTCCAAGTATATGACATATTAACATTTTCGGAATCAGGGTGATGTGAAACGAATTTCTGTGTAAGAATCTGCACTAGAGGTGGACATCTGTGGAATAAAAGTTTTAAAAAAACCGAACATATAATACAAATAATGGAAAATCGCTAATATTAATTTTATATTGATTACGGTGTATCAAATCGGCAATTATATTTTGAATTAAATTTGATTCCTATAACGATATCGATAACTCTATATTTGAAGTAGATACATATTCGATATTGCAATAGTTGTCAAGCTCTGTGGTAAAATAATAATATATGAAAAATATTTTAAAATCTTTCAATATATTTTAACGTGAGGTCACTAAAGATAAGTTACGTTACGGGAAATCATTGTATTAGTTAAGAGTAAATGAATAATATAAACATTTCTATGATAGATTCATAATATCAGATCGAACAACGGATAATAGGACTTCTATTTGAATTTTACATATTTCTTAATTGAATTCAGAAAGTTTTTTTTTAAAGAATATTGTCCCGTATTTAACTTGCTGAACAGAATCGCTTAAAATAATAATAAACATCTGCAATGTCTTGCACTGAACTTTCTTATGCATAGTAGGTATATTTTGTTTAGAAACCGTATTAAAATACTAATTTTGAAACATTTATGAAAATATAATTATAACATACAAGCACTACATGCTTATTCCCATCAAATGGAGTGGCAGAACACCCTTTACATCCATTCACATCTTGACAATCTTTCGCCATTTAATTCTATCCTTATAAACTTCTTTTGCTTCATTCAAATTCATTAGATTCTTCATACATACTCTTTTATTCCGCTTGCTCTCAACTTTTCTTTCGCGCAACTCATTCTTAGTCATATTTATCCACTTATTCGGAGGACGATCACGCATTCCCACACTACTATTCATCTAGTCCACGTAAATCTGTTTTGTTAATATTTCATTCGACATTTTTTCAACATGACCATACCACCCTCATTTGACTCACCTATTCTACGTACGACATTTTTTACAATATCACATTTCTCTTTCTGTTTCTCTTTGATACACCACAAATGCCTCTTAAAAATGACGTCTGTGTATGTGTGTGTGTCTGTGAGCGCTCTACTGTTGAAGATAAAATGATGAAAATTTAAACTTAAGATTTGTATATATCTGGCAAGTAAACCTCTTATTTTTAAAAAGAATATTCAAACCGGAAGTGCATGTTTTCTTAAGTCACTTTTGAAGTTTCTGCAATATGTCCGATACTTACAGTAAAAATAAAATTGAAAGATATTAGTATTCTGCACAACTTTTGTTTGAATTGTTTTTTCAAAAAGTGTACCAGTTACAAGATCTTATTTTGTTTATATTGCCATAGATATGGGAAATTATATATAATAAATCGCATCTACTATGCCAGTCAATTGTTATACAAAATACGCAAATATTTTGACATGTGCCATGGTTGTAACCTTAATTTCATTGCACTGGCCATTCTTATACGAAGTAGGTATATCTTGTTTATACTCAATAGTTACAATAAAATTATTATTATCATCTACCTCTACATAATGAATGAAAATATTTTCTTGAAATGTAAACATTTTATATTTTAATTTATATACTATCAAATCAAAATATATTGATTACGTGTAAGAAAGTTTTGGGCAATTCATGGCCGATGTTTATGCTTGGTTTGCCAAACCCAACATTCACTTCCATACATAAACGATGGCACAAGTACGCCATTGTACACGCATAACCTTGCATCCTTAGCAATGTTAACATTTCTTTATAATTTTGATCATTTGCAAAAAAGCGAAGTCATTTGAAACCAATAAAACTACATTAATAATAACATTAACGAAATATAAGCAACATCAACGTTTTACAACTACAGTACCCAAATAGTAGCGTTCCTCTTGAATTACCAGCGTTATAGTTATTCTGGTTATCTATCTTCAAAATTGTATTGATTATTCCTTCTGCCTTTCTATGTGGAATATTTCCTTCATTCCAGATTTCGTTAATAATTTGAAATTTCTTTACTTTTCATCGAGTAGGTATATCTATGTCTTGTATTTGCTCTTCGGTTGCTCTTACTTATCCAACTTTTGTATTTGTCTTGTATGCTCTATTATTATGTATCTAACAATAATAATCGACAACAAATATTTATTTCCAGCAAAAATCAGCTTGTTCTACCTAATATTTTACGGAGTCCTCGCAGCATTGGTTGCAATATGTATGTGGGTGTTCTTCCAAACACTGGATCCTCGCATTCCCAAGTGGCAACTGGACGCAAGTATTATTGGAACGAATCCCGGACTCGGTTTCAGACCTATGCCCTCATCAGACAATGTAGAAAGCACACTTATCTGGTTCAGGGGAACGGAACGTGAAAACTACAAGTACTGGGCCGAGAGTCTAGAAGATTTCTTAGCTGGTAAGTAAATAACATTTTATTTTCAAAATCAATCATTATACAGAGTCTATTCTTAGGACAGAAAACTAGATTTATTTTTTTATTGACTATATATATATATATATATATATATATATATATATATATATATATATATATATATATATATATATATATATATATATATATATATATATATATATATATATATATATATATATACATACAGTCCATAAAAAAATAAATCTAGTTTTCTGTCCTAAGAATAGAATCTGTATAATGATTGATTTTGAAAATAAAAGCTTACATATTTTACTTCAATTCAATTCTAGTATTCTATGGAGTGCCCTACACTCGACTATTTTTTAACGTAAACGCAAATGTCTCATAAAGTTCCAACTTCCAAGTGAGGAATTAAAATAAACATTCATTCAATTCCTAACTGCGGTACGAGCAACAACTAAATTTGTTGTGATAAGTTTTGTATACTAAACCAGGACTTCCCCCCAATTTAATAAAACACAAGTTAATTATGAGAAAACAACTTTAGGCTTCACCCCATTTACTACTTCGGGCTACGCCCCATTGAGACGTCGCCCCATTTTACATGGTCCTAATGCAAATGTTTAAAAATGATCTCTATAATAAATTAACGAACTTAATCTTTCCAAGTGTTATGTGATTAAAAAAAAAACAATCTGTTACTAATTCCATTACTCAACACAATATTCAATTCTTTATATTTTTACTTTCTTATTTGAACTGATAAAAGTATCATAATCGATTCAAATTATTTTTGGAATAACGTCTGTGTGTGTGCCTGTGCCAGACATCATTTCAAAAATAGTCAATCGACTCAGGGAAGGACAAACGTTTTTTTTCCCCGTCTTATGCAAGATAAACTAAAATATGAATTACCATAAAAATATATACATTTAATAATTATTTTTATATAATCTTGTTTAGATTAACGAACTTGAAACAGATATATCTTATAAACAAAATCTAAAATATATTTATAGAGTGACTGAAATTATAGTATAGTATCGTGCTTGAAGTTTGCAGCTATATACATGTTTTATCTCCCGGTTGTTTATGCTGTTTCTGAGTAGGAATACCTGAGTATTATTTATACGATTTGATATACGATTGTCTTGAGGCGCAAGGCATTATGAAGCAAAACATTGTTGAGTGGGAGCCAAACTGAATTTAGCTTCCACAGTTTTGATTCAAGGTGCAAGTAAATATAGCAATTTAATTAGGAAACGGTCGTTTTTTTTTGTTTCCGCGAGAGAGCGCATCTGCCACCTACAACGAAGAACTATAAATTCTTATTCTTTCTTGAATCAAATTAAATTTAGGTAACCAAATTCTTTATTTTATTTATCAATGAAATATTCTATTCATGATTTTCTTATTTCAATTCTCTTATACGTATTTCTTCGAATTTAGCAAGGATTAGTTAAATTTTATTAATAATGAACTATTTTTTTTTTAAAACTTATATGCACATACATTCTTCTTAGTGATTAACTTAATTTTTCTTAAACCTACCGTATAAAATCTTATCTAACTTAATATATCGTAAATTTAATCTAAATCGATCAATATTAGTGAATATTTGACGAAAACATTATTATAGCTGTAAATAAATAGAAAATATGGATTATTGGCTATATAGAGACAAAATATTTATTTGAATGAATAGCAGATTCCGGATTAAAAGAAAAAGCAAATTTAGATAATTCTATAACTACCACTTTTCTCTTTTAACCATGTTAATTCAGAAATTGATTTTTAAAAACTTCTTAGGAACTGTGACATCACGATCCTCCTTTGGTTTTATAGGACAAATAAGACACTGTTACGTATTTAACAAATTATTATATTTGAAGTTAGTGTTCTGTCCTTATCAAATGACAATGTAACTCATTAAATGATTTTTATGCGTGAGCATTAAGAAATCCGAACAAAATTGACCAAAAAAAAACGACACACCTACAAATATACATGTGACAGGCGGTTAATCGAAACAAACTAACAAAAAATTTACTTTTTCTAAAGACTGTTTATTTAATCATTTGAGTCCATTGACAACAATGAAAAGGGTATTGAAAAATTCAAATATGAACAAATAGTTCATATTTGATAGTAGATGTAAAAATGTTATACTCTTATTTTGTATCTCATATAGAAATTCTATAACTCATATAGAAATTCTATAAATAGATATGTACTTGCAAAATGGTATTCCTATTCAAGGTTATAGTGTCTACAGAGTTATGCAGGATAGCACCAATCCTTGTATTATATTCAAATTTGAATACAAAATACTGTATATGTTCTTATTTCCATAGTAAAATCTTGAAAATTGGTCAATAGGGATTCTATATATTTTTCACGTTAATGAGAGACGTATGGCTCAGACTGGACTTTAAATTGAATAAAAATAGGGTTTCTTTTTGTTTTAATATCTTTAATTGCAATCGTATTTGATGTGAGTTGTTTAATTAAAGGTGCATCCGTCTCTAGAGCTATTTACATCAATTTAAAAGATAAACTTTAAGATATTATTATGAAATTGGCTGAGGTATATAATGAAATGAAGTTATTTTAGTATTGCCGCTGTTATTTGTGAACAATTCGTAAATTAAACGATATTATGTACAAATAGAACTGGACATCTGCCACAGTGTTTTGTTTGTCTTTTGGTTGTATGTGACACGAATTGTGAATGGGTGTCAGAAGTGTTTATTTTTGTACCAGAAATCAGATTCAATTACATAAAACTCATAACTGGTCATTGTAATTTGAAATTTTAGCAGGAAGTTTACAATAAAATTAATTCAACGCTTAAATAAAACATTAACATTTTTGAATTGTGTAAATATACTTAAAATGGTATATGACTTGTCCCATTCCATTTATACATCTTTGAAAAACTATAATATAGTAAATAGTAGGTACCTAAACAAACATCTGCAGTGTCTTGCACTGGACTTTCTTATACATAGTAGGTATATTTTTAGATAGGACGAATATTAAAATAAAAACATCGGCCATGAGTTGGCCCTAAACTTTCTTTTACGTAGTTAGTATATTTAGATTTGATAGTATATAAATAAAAATATAAAATGTTTAAATTTCAAGAAACTATTTTCATTCATTGTCCAATAAAATTGTAGAGTTAGTTTATTGTCAGATTTCCAAAGAAAACATATGTATTTTAGATTTTAAATGTTGGATTTATAGTAGTATAAAGAAAATATAATTATTCATTATATATTATTAAAAATTATTATGGCCGGGCATTTTTTAGTTTTGAAATTAACTTTAAACCAGAGAAAATATTTATATATAATATTTTAAATTATTTACTAACCTTTGTAACGCCTTTTCAATAATCTTATTTGTGACACTGACAATAAATGTTAAATGTCAAAATATTTGAATATTAAAAACATTTGACATGCATAGTAGATACGATTTATTATATATAATTTTCCACCTATGTAACTATGGCAATATAAATAGGATAATAGCAATTTTCTCGTAACTGGTACACTTTTTCAAGAAATGTTTCAAACTAAAGTTGTTCAAATCATTAATATTTTTAACATTAATTATAACTATTTTACTGTAAGTGCAACCGTTTCGAAGATATGCAAAAAGTGACTCAAGTAAACATGCACTTCCGGTTTGAATATGCTTTTCAAAAATAGTAGGTTTTCCTCTCAGGCATATACAAATTTTAAGTTTAAAGTTTCATAATTTTATCTTCAACGAGGTAGGCTGTAGAGCGCATACAGGCTCACAGACACACACACACACAGACGTCATTCTAAAAATAGTCAGACTCGATTCAGGGAAGCTCAAAAGGTGTATTTCCGTTAAAATTTTGAGAAATTTTTTTTTTCGTGATTACAATACTTACTTATTACTTCGTAAAAGAAAGTAAAAATTTATACATACAACAAAAACATAATTATTCATTACACTATATATTAGACATTATTATGGCCGATAAGCTATTTGTGACAATAGATGTTAAATGTCAATTAATTTGAGTCTATTTTATGTTCCTGTTAAACAATTGATAGACATAGTTGATCCGATTTATTAAATATAATTTGCTATATCTACGTAACTATGGCAAAATAAATAAATAATTTCGGATTGAGTTCAAAATTTAAATCCGAAGTGTTGGGAGTTAAAAATAATTTTTGGTACGTGACGTCACAATACAATATAACTAGATATTATAATCATTTACGTCACACATCATGCTTGAAATGTTTTAGCAAGACTATAGTTTAATAAATGGACAGTAACAGTAGACATGTTTCAAACTTTAACTAGCATTTTGAAAAGATTAACTAAGGGGTAGTTTTATTATATACTATTTAAGAGATTAATAAAATTATTTATCAACGATCAGTTGTAATTTTACGAAATTAGGAGAAAAACATTTAAAAGTATTTACTTCTAAATATAAATATTAGGGTGTATCCAAATATATTTTATATAAAATTCAAATAGCAAAAATCTCTATTTAACAAAAAATATTTCTGAAACCGTAAATTTTAGACAGATTACATGTGCATTTTTTCCCATATAACGAAGATGTTTTCCATTTAATAAATATTTGTGTGATATACTGTATCTGCCAACTTATAATGTAATTATAATTAACCCTAATTTACGTCATCCATAAGGGTAATTACTGGTGTTTATTAAACAAGCACAGTTCCGGTATGCATCGCGTTATTTTAATTTTTAATTTCGCTTTAAAACAATTTCAGGGATTTTGCGATTGTATTTCATAATTGCTTTATTATTGAAAAATGTATGTTGACGTTATTACAATTAAAACCATGAAGAAATTAAATCAAAGTAAATAATTCTTTGATTTGTTTTATTTTAACAGTCTACAAAACACCGGGTCTAACTCCTGGTAGAGGTCAAAATATCTACGATTGCGATTATGACAGAAAGCCTGGTGCAGGACAAGTTTGTGACGTTGAAGTTAAAAAATGGCATCCATGCACACAAGAGAACAACTTTAATTTCCACAAATCCGCCCCATGTATCTTCTTGAAACTGAACAAAATCTATGCATGGGAACCAGATTTCTACAACAATCTCACCAGTCTACCAACAGACATGCCAACCAGCCTCAAGAGTTACATTGGCGATATGGCAGCAAAAGGAAACAAAAATAAGGTATTAACAATAAAATATTTAAAAGAAATTTTGCTCAACAAAATTACACTTTAAGCTATTTTCCGTAAGCGGTAACAGTGTATTATTTATCCATGCTTATTCAGAAATTGTTAAACAATTATTTTTTGGGATCTTTTGAATTTGGTAACTTTTACAAGATATCCTATTTAAATTTAGCCACTGAACGATACAAAATAATAGTAATACAAGAATCTTCAACATTCGACTTCTTGTTAGTTAACAAATAACTGGAAGTCTGTGGCTGTTGACTTAAAATAATAATGTAAAGCCTTAACCACAAAGTTCAATACGTATTTGAAAACTAAGCTGTCATCATCAGTAGCAAAAATAAGGAGACAGTGTAACGCAATATCTCTGTAACCACTGATAATCTGGTGAAGAGCATATCTTCTTAGGTTTTACCTTAGCCAGAGATATTACGTTACACTTTCTCCTTATTTTTGCTACTAATGATGACAACTTAGTTGTATTTAGCTTTTTCAAATACTGAAGTATTTGAAAAAGCATAAATTTATGATTAATTATGAATAATAATAAATCAGTAATGAAGTGACGGTTTTTAAAATTTTCTTTATCATTATTTACTTCCTCAAATATCAATTAGAGCAAGCATTTCAATTATGAAACAATAATAAAGAGCTTATGAAATATCAGCCAAAACATGTTCAGAAAATTTTCTATATCGAAACTATTTAAACAAATATCTTTCCATTGCAACATAAATACTCGTAAAAATAACAATATAATATAGCGTCATCGAACAATGCAAAATGTATGGCTATTTAGTAGACGTTCCAATTAGCTAATTCAATTATTTTCGATCAAAACAGCGTTTTGTCATGTAAAAAGAAAAATTTCGTGAACGGCAAATCTTGATTGAATATAATTTTTATATTGATCTATTATAAGTTCATATAAAAGACACCGTTTCCAGATTAATGTGTGAATGACCTCGCCCTCAAAAACGTATTTACGAGTGCCAAATTTGAAGTCGTTGCAAAACAAACTAAAAGTATCAAAATTTCACTATGCGTCCATGACACCAAAAAGTCTTTGTTTTTCAATTGATTCTATTTCTGCAGCAAATTTGGGTTCGCCTATTTCAATATTTCTTTCACATACACATGATAATTATGTACATACAACACTGTAGACATATGTTGATATAAGCATGTAATGTTTTAAATTAATTTATGATAATTGTACTTGTAGTTGGATACGATATGGGTGAGTTGCGAGGGCGAGAGTCCAGCAGATGTTGAAAACATCGGTCCAATCGATTACTACCCAGAACGTGGCTTCCAAGGGTATTTCTATCCATACATGAATTCAGAGGGTTATTTGAGTCCGTTAGTTGCAGTTCATTTCAAAAGACCAAGAAGTAAGTAAAATATTGATCAAGCAATCTTAAATTATGACTATGTTCAAAATTTATTTTCTGCATTACCACACCTTGCCAAACAAACTGAGATTTTTGAACAAACACCAAGATGAAATAGTTTCAAAAGAATTCCGATAAAATTGAAGGAATAATGTGCAGTAGAAGTCAATTTCAGTGTAATTTATTATGTATATGCTTCGATTTTTTGTATATGATTGAAACTTTTTTCGAAAAATATTATTTTCAGACAAACAGTCAATTAAATTTTCCTATTTAGGAGTGCATTTCAATGGCAATCCTGGCCCGTTAAAATTTTGTTAACAACCATAGTCACTCGTGCGGTCAGATTCAATTTCAAGAAGTATAGCGTACAGAAGGTCAAATACCGATTATATCTTTATAATATTTTATGAAACTTACGTGAGATTCATTATGAAATCATTATTCATTTTTTGCCATATCAAATAAACAATTGGATGCATTTCGACAAATTATTGTAGCAATTCTTGATCGCATATAAAAAGTTGAATGATGAACGTACATACATAGTTATTTTCTAGACACGTAAATTCGGTATCAGTTAAAAATATTTTATAATTACGTATTGCTCAGTCTTGTTTTAAGTGGCAAAGCTATTATTGGCACATGCACAGAATTTAATAATAAATAATATATATTATCTTTATATGAATGTTTATCAGTATATATTTTAAAACTATAGGTAGCGGTATTAATAATTTATGAGAAAATCATATTTAAAAATATATATTGTATTGTATTATTACATCGATTGCATGTTGTTGTATTGAAATTATGATTAAAATGATATTTTTACTTATCTATAAATTATGTAATAAAATAGTTACTCGAATACCTTACAAAAGTGTTCATGTTATTATAATTTCTATATTTAATAGCATTTTTGATTTGTTGCTCTCGATTGCCCGCAGAGTATCTTAGAGCAGTTGGTATGTTCAGTTGGTGTTTTGCGAGTTCGGTTGAGATCCTGGAATTTCTTGCAGATCACTCGCATAAATATTGCCATCTATTGAAATGCTGATTTATTTAAAATACAAGATTAATTATTAATTGTTAATGGTCTAAAACTAATTTAACACAAAATAGTTTCATCTTTATACAAAAGTATATCCTGAATTTCAAATATTAAAAATATGTAACTGATTTATTTAAAAGTATATAGCATATCAACTTTTACAATTGCTAATAGTTTAATTAAGAATACGTTCTAATAACTATAAAATGATTAAAATATAAATATCAAATTGAAACAATTTAAACTTGTATTAATTTATTCTCTCTCATATAACTTTCACAGCAGTAGTTAGGCAACCGTAATGCACTACTCTAATATACAAGAATACATAATATTTATCAATAAAAAAATATGTATTTGATTCTTTGATTTCTGCTGATTAATCTAATTCTATTTTTTTTATAGCTGGCATTTTAATAAACGTCGAATGCAAAGCCTGGGCTCGAAACATTCTGCACAGCCGAGCCGATCGTTTAGGATCCGTTCATTTCGAATTGATGATTGATTAAGGATATTGTTTTCTATTTAGTAGTGCTTGGATTTTAAAAATTTTCGTGTTTTTTATTCAAGAGTACATTGAGATTAAAAAAAAACAGTGAATAAGTATTACATAATAATTCAAATCAACCGGTCATACGCAGTATTTTTCGTTTCATTTATTTTTAAAGCAAATGGGCTGCGTTTTATTTTTAATATTTAATATCCAATTCATAAACAGACATATTTTAATGTGTAAAGTCTCAGTTGATTTTGAGTTACAAAACAGTTCGCTAGTGCCATTGCTGTCCATTATATGTTTTTGAATCATTTCTTGTATTTTTTAATGTGAAGATAACTGTTTTAAATGACGAAATATACAGTAAGTGCCTTGATAATTATTATACAATAATATTCTAAAAATGAATCATTTCGTCCATTTTGTGCTATATAAGAAACGACAATAATTTTAGATATCATACTTTGTTTTTTATTATTATTATAAATATGTATATTATTTTAAAGATCTGACGTATTTTGTGAACAGTATCAAATTATTATTTATATAATTTTATATAAGTAAAAATTAAGGTTATTATTATTTTATTTTGAGTTGTTTGTGCATTTTATGACAACCAATTAAATCATATAACATATCAAATTTTTTTTTTAATGTATTTATTTTACATACTTTTATGAAATGTCATCCTTTTAAAAGTATTTTTAAGATTAAAGTAATATCGGGTCTATTTTTACGATCTTTCAAATATGTTATTTAACTCTTTGAATCCGATAGAATAGGGTTGATACCTATAGTTCTTGAATGCAATATAAACCTAGACATGACAATAATATTGTAATATAATACATATTTATTGCATTGGTTCACTCTGAAACCATACCGTTAATTAATATTGACATATCGCTATTTTCAAAATGTACGTGACGGCAACAAGAGAATATAATACTCAAAAACCAATGAAAACGCTGGCCAATGAGCGTGCTGGAAAATCAGCCTACATTGTTATAATTATGAAAACCAATTTTTTGTAAATCTTCCATACTAAATTATCTTTCAAACTGGCATGATCAGTTTTGTTTTAAAACTGTTTGTAGCAAATTTCACGCATTGATTTCATCCTTTCTTATCTTTTTTGTTCATTTTAAATCATCCTCTACGCTAATCAATTTGTATTTATGCACAATCAGGCTTTTTCAAGAAAAATTTACAATCACGCGGGAACAAATTGACACCTACTGTCACTTGTTAAAATGTTACCACCACATTATTGCCGTCATACTTAGAACTGTCAATACGCAATTTTAAAAAATCATATCTTTAAATATATAAACTTTTTAACAATAAAATTTAGATTAATAGTCTTATATTGCAACAATCTTCCATATTTTTTGATGTATCAACCCTATCATAAATATCCTAGTTGATGCGTTTTAAACAAATATAACCATATTCATAGACAAAATAATCCTATATAAAAATAATACTAAATTGCCACCCTCTTTTAAGTTATGTACAATTACATAAGTGTATCTTTTATCAAGTTTATTCGTGGTTTAAAATAAAACACTTGACTATAAATATGATAGAGTTTAAGAGATATCAATCGTTTTGCTATATATCACCGTTATAGTTTCTTTAAAATAATATATATATATATATATATATATATATATATATATATATATATATATATATATATATATAAACAAATAAAACAGTTTATACTGACCCATAGGAAATCCACTCAGTTTTAAGGTCGGCTCACATCAAATATAGAACGAATTTAACGAAAATTTGAAAGAGACAAAAGTCGCATTAAACCCTAGGGTAACTGCATACATCAACTTAGTGAATACAACCAAAAATGCGCGTTTATTCTAAATTTAAAGCAAACTCTTTGTGATCGTCTCTAAATTTTAGTGAAGTAAATACTTCACGGTAAAAATAGTGCTATGTAATTATACCAAAAAATATTTAAATATCCCCTTTACATAAATATAGATATTTTTCACCATATGCGCCCATAGGACTTACTGCCTCTTCTGGTATATAAAATATATACTATGAAGTAGATCAACACATGCCCTCCTTAAATATGCCCCACCCTTATCAAACATACAATGAGCATGTCCGTAATATTCACCAAATTGAAATGAATACAAAATGTATTTATACCTAATATAGGGATGATATAAATGTCATTTTTATTTTATAAAACATAGTATTTTTGTTATAATTAAAGTAGATTTATTTTTCTGTTGTTATCAACATTGTAAAAAAATAATAAAAATATACATATAACTGTATTTTTTCGAATATAAGAAAATAATTAATTACATAAATAATTCAATTAAGTTTAAGAAAGAGCAATGATAACAAAAATTAAAAGTATAATACCCATGTGAAACACAAATACTAAAACCAATTTACTTTTCTAATAATGATTGATATTTTTACATGAACCTGATTATCAATTTGTATTAAAAAAATAATTCAATTGTTTCACAAAAATGACAAAATACCAATAATGTTGATCTAGAGATAAACTAGTTTCAAATCAACCGAAAGCAATTTTAATACTTTACATGCATGTATGTAATGACCTAACTTAACCTTAAATCTTACCTATCAAACGTTGGACAAAGTAGTATAGCTCTCTGATCATTTAATGATTTATAATGTCTGCTCTACCTCGAATTCGACGCGCAAGTTGCATATCATTAACGAATAAGGTCTGTCTCTTTGCGTGAATGGTGCATAAGTACGAATCTTCAAAGTACTGCGTTAAGTATAATTCACAAGATTCTTGAAGTGCACTCAATGCTTCACTTTGAATTCTGTTAAAGAGACAAACATTAATACTCATTGTGGAAAATATGTTATTTTATTTTAAAACAGGAATAATTAATAGTTATTCACATTTAAAATATAAATATGAACGTGACTCGCAGATTCAGCATGTTTATCGGTGTTACAGATATTTGAATCATAGCTAATACAGAAGTTGAAGTTGTACTTGTGTTGGCAGTAACATATTTTTATTGCAAATTATATTAATAAATATTTCATATCGTTTTCAGATTCTCAAATGTTTCTAACATGAATTGAAAATATAATACGTGAATTTTACTGTACTGTCATTCTCTATTATATTTTCATTTAGTGCTGTTCAAAAGAGAAAATCATATTATCTGTTTTATATATTTTTGATAATATTAGAACTGTTCGAATTATTATTATTCTTATACGAAGTAATAAGTAAGTATTATAATCATCTACAGATTTTAGTTTTGTATATGGCTAGCAAGAAAACCTCATTTTTTGAAAAAAATATTCAAACCGGAAGTGCATGTTTACTGCAGTATTTTTTTGCGGTTTCTGCAATATCCGAAACGGCTACAGCAAAAATAGATACAATTAAAATAAATGATATTAATATTTCGCACTTTTGTTTGATGCTTCTTCAAAAAGTGTACCGGTTACAAGAGAATTGCTATTGAAATTCTTAAATTTCTTATTAATGTTGCCATAGTTACGTAGGTATGGGAAATTAAATTTAATAAATAAAGCCTGACAATAGTTTACAACATACAGTACAACATTACAATAGTTTACAACATACATAACTTAATGCCTATGCCCAACATGTGGGTGGCAGAAAACCCTTTACATT
>JADQWA010000280.1:94670-162705 GCA_018344505.1 Nebria ingens riversi | reverse complement strand
AGAACATAAACTCATGTCATATTTGGAATGATACATTTATTTAATTAACTAGGTCTGTTTATAAATTGATTAATTATTCTAATAAATTCATGTAAAATAGTAAGTAACTGTATTATAAACAAAGAATCATTTTGTGTGTGAACATTTAAGGGTATACGAGTAGGGGCGCCGGCATTATGAGTTTTCTTACCTCTGCAAGAAAGTGGTTGATGTTGCTAAAGGTAAGGGTTGTTGTGTTGTTGGTTTATTTGCTGGTTCCTCCGTCGTAGATGTAGCAAAAGGACCGGCCGGCTGTAGGTTGTTGGCTGTTTGTTATTATTGCAACAGAAAAGAAAACATTGTTAATTATCATGCTATTATTACCCACAAAATAGATTTAATAAAATTTGCATAAATATTTAGGATCAACTATCTATAAACAATATTTGAATGAATGATTTTATCAACAACCAAACATTTTTTATTCATATCTAACATAATCTAATCTAGTCTATATTCATCCTAGACCTATGGTGCTATTCTGTATCTCATATAGAAATTCTACAACAATGTATAGTCACTGGTATACCCAATATGCCATCTGTAAATGTATTTTCTGTCGGTCAAAGCATACCAGGAAAAAGCTAAAAGGTATACAGGTAGTACATCTTTGTGGCCTTAGCTCAAGATTAAATACCGTGTATATAACTATAGGGGAGGTTTAGTTAAAATAGACCATGGGCGTAAATACCTGCGTAGATATAACTGACAAAAGATATTGTGAGTACCCAACCAACATACATACATATAGCTATCTCTGTTGTGATGTGAACCTGTCTATATGCGACAGTGCACCTGTCTAGCCGTATTAACTAACTATACTGTTTCCGGTACAATGAATCGCTAACTTCATACCTACATACATATGTGCATGGACAATGGTTTTCCAAGGAATGTATTTAGATTCATTTACTTTACTATAACACATTGTTTCTAAAGTCATATAAAATCAAATTTAAAACAAACATTAATGCCGTAAATATGGCATAGCGAATTACTATATAAATAAACAATATTAAATTAAAATTACCACAAAAACTATTAAACCAACCATTATTTAATAATCAATCTAAAATATCTATATTTATTTTACTTATTATAAAAACTAGATAATCAACAATCAAATTATTCAAAATTACACACAAATAGCAATTTTATTTTAAAAACTATTATTTTTTACAACTTTTGGTTATAACTTAATACATAAAAATATTTGAATATTACATAGATTTTTTTAGTATATATAAGCAAAGATTTAAAAAAAATCCATATTAGAACCTGTCCTTTTTTCCTTTTTGCGTCCAATGACTCTTGAAAGTTCCTTTTGGATTTATAATACGAATGGATTCAATCGAGCATCTTCACAATATATGTGCCAAATTTGGTTGAAATCGGTTTGATCACTTCAGCGAAGATGACTGATATATTTCGAAATCAGAGCAATCTGCAAAACAATATTTTGAATCAGAAAATGTTACAAAATAAACACTACTACATACAGCGAGCTAAAAAACATACATTCATACATTCGCATAGTGTATTTATACATTTAGCAAAGGTGTGAATCTAAGAGACTTTAATAATGCATAAGCACAGATACCTTTAGTCTACTTGTATCAAACAATACCTAAATATTTATATACCTACATATAACAATTACTAATAAACCAGGTGATACGTATAAGGTAACACCTCGCTTTTTGCATAGACCACCACAAGTCTATCTCCACTTGGAAACACCGTTAATAAGAATCTCACACACTAGTATTTATATGTGTATTCTAGATATAAAACAACAACAACCTCAACCAGAGGAGAGTGGGGGCACAAATGAGCATTGACACAATACCAAGCCATTAGTATGGTCAATGCACCAACATCTTAAAACTAATATAAGTGTTTTTAATTCGGTTAAATTAAAATAAATAACTCCTTATAATAATCAAAGTTTGATCAAAAATATCGAGGTCATAAATTTAGTTTGTTTCAAATACTTAAATAATAATTTCCTCTACAGTAGTAAATCAATATAAAATGATAAGTAATATATTGTATATGGATTAGAATTAAATTTGATTAAAATATATTGCAAACATGAGCGTATTTGAAAAAGGTGCCCCATACGTCCCCACATGGGTAACCTCACCTATTCTATAGTATAGCGGAGGTGAGGTCAAGCAAACCATGGAACGGCAGTCGACATTCGAACGTTCGTTGGTTCGTAGTCTCAGTGAAATCCACTTACCTGTGGTAAGGTAAGGTAAGGTGAGACAAGCGAGCAGCAACAGTGAGTGAGTGAGATTTTATAGAATTCAAAATGGCGGCGGTCGCCTACGTGTAAACGCAAAGTGGGCTTTGAGGCGCTGAGACGAGCACAAGCATAAATACCCGGACTGAGTGCGTGTGTGCTTTCGGTACTCAAAAGCACGCTAGGTGCTAGGAAATCGAGAAAAGTGCACGGGAAAGTTAACCGACTGGAAAACTATTGTATTATTATGAGTGCTGCTGCGAGTGCAACACGCAGAAAGTGATTTTGATTCGTTGGGGTGTGGTGGAAAGGAATTTTTATTTTACTTTTGTGTCGCACAAGGATTTCGTTTCGGTTCAATCACTCTACAGGATTTTTTTTACCATACAATTGTAAGTTATTTTATTCTTTAGATAAATGTTGGGTTTAGGATTTTTTTTAGTAATATAGGGATTTGAAATTGTTGAAATTTATTGAAAATGAAAGGTATTACGTTTCCCCAAAAATCGTGCAGAAAGTTAATTAATTATAATTTAATTAACGGACACCGTAAAAAGGTTTATATTCTTGTGATTTATTTAGGTGTTAATTAAATTCCTAATCTAAAGTAATTTATTTGCCACTACTGTAGTACTGTTATAAGCAAACGCGATACTTCTAAGTATTCATTAGGCTCTAATGCCATTTCGGAATATTATAACGCAATTGAGGTCGAAGAAAAATCTCACAGTCGATAAATGTTTGTTCAAAATATATATTGATACACTGTGCAAAATTAGTATATATTTATTATAGTTTAAATAGAATATAATTTAATATAGAACTGTATTAGTTTAAAGTTAATTCGATCAAAATTGATGGTTTAAATCGTTTGCTTTGAACTAGTTAAATTAGTGTAGACCTAACCGCTTTTGGCATATTATAATTACAAGAATATATATGTAAAAAAAAAATTGATGCCAGATATTTTCATAACGGTCTTTACATAACTGGATTCTGTTTTTATAATTTTCTTTTGATGAGAAGTGATTTTAATAATGTTATTTTTATTATAATAGGTTTACCTTGATTTTTGAACTTAAGGTATTCGTTGTTTTTTAAAAAGTTGAATTTTCTAATTTTAAAAACAATTTTTTCCTTTGAAGAAATGCCCATAATTAATTTATACAATTATACTTTAATAATTATATTTAATTAAATTAAATGATTGTTTCTTGGAATTGTATAAATATATATTGTTTTAGTTGACGAAACTGTTTATTTTGCTATTTTTACGTAAGTCGTAAGAATTTTATTATAATTTATTTAAGTTGTCCTTCAGTTTGCAATAACAAAAATATTAACATATTTATATTATCCATACATGCAGAAATAAGAGCTTAAGTATTCGGTTATTATTAATCCATTGAAATTTGTTTACTAATAATAATAATAAAAAAAGTAAAATTCCTTGACGATTAAACAACAACAGAAGTTGTTTACTTGAAAAATTGACACCGATAAAATCCTATAAACAGTAAAAAACGGCAAGGTCTTCTATTATCTGTGCCAGGTAACTAAATATTTTCTTTGCCAGGTAGTGGCTCAAAAATAAATAACAAAATAGTTCGATAAGAATATCGACAAGTGCATTCTTAAGGCCACAGTTGCATTAAGCGAACATTTTTTTATTGAATAAATATAATATATAATTTATTTTCTACCTGTGCAGATTTAAATTAATTTTAAAACTTGTAATAAATAATTATATTTCCTTGGATACTACTACGTATAAGAGTCGAGTGTAAAACACTGCAGGTGCTTTTATATTCGAGTAGCGACAACGTGGACTAATTTTGTTAATTTACCAAATTACTGTAGCAAAGAAGCTAACTAATTTATAACATATATAACAGTTGTTTGTACATTCATGTAAGCGTAAAAATAAATAAGATATAATATATATGTTATAATATGTTCCAGGCCATTTACTAGAAAAATTACCTAATACATTTTATTATTGTTATTATATCATTGTATTTAAGCGCATACAGTTTTCATTATTATTATTATTAGCATGCATGATATCAATTATTAATTTGTTAAAAACAATTTTACAGAACCGCATTACAACTAATTTAAAACAGTGCACATATTCGAATCACAATCAAGATTTTATTCTAGCATATTTGGTTCGGTTTTCTAACACGTCTTTCACCGGACGCCTATTGCATATTTTCATTTAATTATTTTCCAATATATTTATATGCCATTTCTATACTCGGTACAACTTTCCAACTCGTATATATATATATATATATATATATATATTATATATATATATATATATATATTATATATATATATATATATATATATAATATATATATATAATTATTTAATTTATGTGAAATTGATAGCCATTATTGAAAATGAACCAATATTAGTGGGTATTTTCTTGTGTATCAATAATTTAAATTGCATTATTAATTCGCTGTAAATGTTAAGTTGCTTAAGATATGTAATCGGTAGTTTTAGTTTGGTATATTGGTACAATGTTCAGTGAAGGGAAACCCCTTTTAAGTAGTACAAAAAGAAAATAGGCCCATTTCGATGTTTTCGAAGCACCTGACTCATAAGTAGCATTCCATGAATAAGAACCTGTATTTTTATTCTCTGATGAAACTAATGTGTGTACCGTATTTATTAGTGATCACACAGCATCACAGTCGGCTGTTTTTAAGACCTTGAGTCCAATCGACACATGCGAATAAACATTAAGAACCGCCTTATATACTTGCATGTGATGTTTGATCATTATTACTTTACATCTCATACAATAACCAAAGGACATTCACTTTTTTCCGTCACACCTCACCTAGCATACAATTCACTCACTTCTGACTGAATTTAAAACTGTACGGTTGACAAAACTTAAAGGTTACCACAAACTGTTATTTACACTCTTCAAGGATTTTTTATCAAAATAAACCACATAGAAAAACTGCATTATTTACTTTACCAAAAAAAAAAAAATTCATCTGAATGCAACATATTGGTTTTAGTTATATTTTTTAAGCATTGAGTATTGATTGAATTCGACACTTATAAATGGGTGCGTCATAAAACCCAAGACAGGAAATGCCTTTCGCATTTTTGAGGTTTTTTATAAACCATAATACAATTCACGTTTTTAATTCCATATACTATTTTCCTATCTATTTACTATATACTTTTGACGAGTATTTATTTGTAATAGTGTTAAATACTAGACATATGTATAGATAAAGAATTATTATTAAATTTTTTTATACATATGAATAATTCATTGGAAACCAGCATAACTTTATTGAGGAGTGGTTCAAACGTTTCGAATTCTATGCATTTATAAAACTAAAAACGCTTTAATTAATATTTTAACTACGATTGATATTTTTAAATATATGCCCTACTAATTAAAAATGTTTGTTGTTTACTAGCTAGAATTCTAGTTTTTCTGTCATATATTATTGATAAATTATCGTTATTTATTAATAACTAATTATGTAACATTTAAATATTTTCGAAATACACCTAATTAGAAATGTAATTCAAGTATACATGTATTTATTTGTTGCAGGACGAATTCCACAAGGCGCAGAAACAAATACAAGAGAAAATCTGCCAAAGAAAGTGCTTTCACTTAGTCGAAAAAATGATTACGCCGGTGTAATACACCTGTCATTAAAAAGTGTTTTAGTGCGTTTTGTTAATCGCGCGGTTATGTGCGTTTAAAGTGATGTTAGTGTACATTGTTTAAAAAACAACAACAAACAAATGCCAATATATATATTGTTATAAATTCAGATTAATTGACTAAAAGAGTAGTAATTTTTATTCATATTTAAAATAAAGTTTAACGTTTAAAATAGAGTGAGAATAAAAGTATATAAATGCCACCAATAAATCCTGTTTAGTTTAGCTTGGAATACGATTTGAAATAAACGGTTTAAAAATGAGTGATTCAACCCCGATATGTCGGTGTCGCGTGCTATATTTGGGCAGCTCAGTGCCTCAAGTGACTAAAGACGGTTTGCAAGGTATCCAAGAGCCGCTGCAGGAGTTGTATCCGGAAGCAGGGGCGGTAGGAGCCCGCGGGATTGACAGTTGGTTAAGTGTGTGGTCCAATGGAATATTACTAGAGAATGTCGATGAGAATCATAAGAAAATCACTAGGTTCTTCCCCATTGAGAGTTTGCATTATTGTGCTGCCATAAGGTGAGTCACTATTATTATTATTATTATTACACTCGACTTTTTTAAATGAGTACCTAAAAAAGATACTAAAATATGAATTATTTCACGCGTCGAATGACTTCTGAATTCAGTCGTAAAATGAATTCATCTTCGTCTAAAGTACACTCGAAATGCATTACGTACACTAATGTTATTTTAACGTCTTAATAACGCACATACATTACAGCATTCCTTCATGTATTCTAAACATATTTATTCATAACAAAAATTATATTTATGTATATTCCAATTTTCATTAAAATAATATCATCGCCATGTTGAGAAAGAATAAAAATAAATGAACCGTTCCGAAAACATTTAATACCATTTCCTTATTGCTAGTATACTATTTTTATAAAAGAAAGCCGCTCTATATCAATTTTAATAAAATATACGAATACGTATATTAATTACCTATAAAGAACTTTAATATGAATTAAGTAACGATCGAATTATGATCTAGAAACTTTCTTCGCCGATTTTTCACCTACATTTTGTTAAGCTATATATATATTTTTTTTTTTTATTATGTATATATAGGTGTGAAGAAGGCGTTTGGAAAAACAATTGTATATTTATTTGCATTCACATACGCTGTATGTGTGTGTGTGTGTGTGTAGTATATATGATTTTTTTGAATTTCGAATTAATTCATAGGTGTGGTATTTAAAAATAGACCAGAAATGAACACAGTTATGCCATTCCAGTAGGTATATTATTTATTTAGAGTTTAAGTAAATTTTCACTTTCTTATACGAAGTAATAAATAAGTGTTGTAATCATAGCACATTTAGAAGCTAATATTTTAACGAAATATAAGTAATATACTTTCTTTTCGCCCTATTAAAACATAAAGTGACTCGTAGTTGAGAAAATTGTCTTACTAATAATGCGGAGGAAGAAATCTGTGTTTCGAAATTTTCTTTTATAATTGCTTAGATAATGAAGAACATTTTGCAATCACTACATGTCCTACTAAATGTATAAATACATACGCATACACACCAATATTACAAAATCGTTTACACTACTATACCTGTGACATATGTGAATACGCCCCTATATGTGCGTGAGAGAAAGGTTTCGTCTGCTAACTTCACATATGTAATACCACCATCATAAATGTCCTTTATTACACAATCCACACTTTCATTATTCTAAAATAGAACTAAATTAGTGCACCATAAATAATATTAAATCATCTTCATACATACCTAATCCTAATGCAGATGGTGCAACGAAGTCTGTATTGCATCGTGTATGAAGTGAGCTGACAATAATTGCGACGAACTTCGTTGTTATTATTACTCAATCCGCAACACTACTTTCATTAGACATGCTTAGAGCTTAAGCGTCGGTTGGCTCTGAAACAAAACGACAATTGATATCATTATATAATCATTTCTCTTAGCTACGAAATTAATGCTCCTCTTATTATAATGTTCCATTTATATGATTCTCGTTTTCTCTTGCGAAATCTCTACACCTGTGCTCAGAACTACTCTCATCTACACAAGTCGCACTTTTATTATATACAACTAAACATTTGCTCAGGACTTTTAGTAAATTTATGTTAAAATCAAAGAAGTTTTTATTAAAAAATATTTCTTGTTTATTGATTTTTAACAACAATAAAAACTGTATGAATTTCAATAGAGTTTTCTTAGTAAACCATTTCTAAATAACTCAGACGTTTTTGTAAATTCTTAGTAATTATTGTCAACAAAACATGTAATTGTTATTATATATTACAAAATAATTTATAAGTTACTCATGCATTACAGATTTCCTTACTCGTATTTCACACTGAAATCGATATCAAAATAGGTCGCAAATTATTTATATACTGTTCATGTTCACAATAAATAAATAAATAAAATAAAGGTATGATTGTTAAAAGTTAAAACAAAATTGCATATGTCTAGGTGTTTATTATTAATAATATTAGTAATAAATTATATAGAATACAACGCAGCAGGAAAATCTATTTTCACATAACTATTTATGGTGGATTATGAATGAAATTAATATTTAGATCCGGCTTAGATTTCTCCGCGAGTCCGTGCCTGATTAAAAGAAATTTTCGAAGCATGTGAACGGTAATGTAATCCCGCTATATAGTTGCTATACGTAGTATGTACCTACATAAAATAACAGCGATTGGTAACTAACAATGAGCAAAGGAAACGAAACGATTCGCGAGTTTACTTTACCACAGACATGAAGCAAGTAACCATCATCACATACCACTATATGTTGTTTGTGTGTGTGTGTGTACTTCCGGTTCTGTGACTACGAGTAAGTGTCGTGGGTCAATGATAGTTTGGCCGTGAAACAGGCTACGGACAACAACTAACATGAGGATAATAGGGAATAAAATAGTTTACGAAACATTTTAGTTTAGTACGACTAAACTTCATATAGATAGATGCGTAATGCGAATGGACGTTCACATTCGCGTTTATGATCTTTACAAAAAGAAAGGTATTATGAAATATTAATTACAACCGGTTTCCGGTCAAGTGAAAGATTCTGTATCCGGTTACAAAATAATAGATCATAACACTTATCGGAATGTTGGCCCGAATTATTTTTTAATTTACATTTTAGTCTATAATTTCAATTGTAGACTATTTATATTTGTTTCGCGAAAAACGAAAGGAACTAATCTTATATTTGAGTTATATAATTTCGTTAGGCATTTCTAACCATATATAGGCATATAAATATTTATTACTTAAGAAAATTAAATTATCAACCATTATTAAATCAATTGAGTGTTTCCGTTGCAAAAAAGAGTATATTTCACATGATTATAAGCACGCATGTTACTACTTAAAAACACACACACATACAGGCTTTATGCGTATATAATTCTACAGACTGTTTATTTTCTTATACGAAGTAAAAATAAAATACGATCTCAAGATTTGAACACAAATACCCCGTTTGACCTTCCCTGAATTCCTCACATTACAAGTGACGTCATATAAATACATAGCTACATACACCTAACACGGTGTTGTTGCCAACACAACGAGCACACTCACATAACAACTAGGTGCTAAAGAATGTTAACGGTATTTAATTTTTAAGGCATTGGCCATCCTTATTACTGTTTAAACAAACTGATATAGCGGTCACTTGAACGAGAAAACGCATTTCACAACCACATACAATTAAACGCATATATAGTCATACATATTTATCATCTTGATATTTCCATACAGTGTTTACCATTTCACTTATTCAATATTTGTTTTTCTGAGAGAAATATATAAATGTTTATCATAGAAAGACTTTAAAGTGTGGTTGTTATTCCAGATATGTATTAGTGCCAGAAAAGAATACACTACACACGCCAACGCCTAGATTCCTTCCGTTGGATTCGCCATTCGCCCGGGCGCCAAACCCGTCTCACCCGCCGTTGTTCGCAGCCATACTACGCCGAACTACGGGCATCAAAGTGCTGGAGTGCCATGCATTTATCTGTAAACGCGAGGTAGCTGCGAACGCCCTCGTCCGATGTTGCTTCCACGCGTACGCGGACAGCTCATACGCGAAACAAGTCGATACCAACGGTGGTGGAAGTCTTTATGGGACTTTGAATACGGATAGGGGAGCGAAAGAAAAGGTTAGTGGGTGACTCATTTATAATATCGTTTTGAGCTTTGTGGTTTTTTGAAATAAAAACTTGAACTTATCTATTATTATTATTAACAACACTATAAATAATTGTTATTTTATTGGTCAGGTAGAGGATTGGAAATTAAGTCGATCACAGTCTGGTTCCACTATGACAATAAACACAGTAGGAAATCAGAAAGATGATATAAGCATTTACAACGGAGATGAAAACCATAAAGTTTGGGCGGGATCACAAGATAACTTGGATACCATCTACGATGTTTACTCCACGTCCACGCTTACCAGGCCGGTTCGACCACGTCAAGTTGCTGCACCTGTATCGGTAAGTTTAAAAGATCCACAACGATTTTATCCAAAATTAAAATTAAGATTCAAATGCGCGAATTTATTATTATAAATTCCAATTTCCAAATGTATGATTCCATTTTAGGTACCTCCTCCCCCAGCCCCAAAAGAAAAGCAAAAGAAAAAGTCTAAAAAAATGTCTGCCTCTAAAGAAGAACTCTATCCAATGATGAACCACCAAATGAATCAACAAATGAACCAGCAGATGAATCAACAGATGAATCAACAAATGAACCATCAAATGAACCATCACCAAATGAACCATCATCAAATGAATGGAAAAGCAAACAGTATAAGCGGCACCATGTTGAAATCGCGCAACCATCACCAACTTCCTCCTCACCACCAACCCATGTACATAATGGCACACCCGCAATCCCATCCACAAACTTTACCAAACCCTAAATATTTAAAACACCACGGCAACACATACTCACACCGGCCTAGCAAAAAGATTTTGATACCTGCACGGCCCATCCCACCCCCGTTTGTACCAATGGGTCCAATGATAATCCCCACAACCATGAATAAGAAAAACAAAAAATCCAAACAACATATGGCGATGGAAGAGCCCATTTACATGCCTAGCTCTAGAGCTTTGTCGCCAGTAGCAAGTTACCAGCCTGTAAATTTTCCTCATGAAGCCTACTTGATGCAGCATTACGCCACGATGGAAAACGGCGGAAAACATGGAAAGAAAAAGGAGAAAATGAATGCGATACCTCCTCCCCCTCCTAGTCAAGAGAAAGCGGGGAAATTGAATAAAAAACTGGCACAAAGTATGAATGGATTGGACGATCCGAATTTAGCGGATGAGAGTCCGTTTAATACTGGGATTTATAGGAAAAAAGGGCATTTGAATGAGCGTGCGTTTTCGTACTCAATTAGACAGGAGCATAGATCTAGAAGTTATGGATCTTTAGCTAATTTGAAGTTTGCTACGCCAATACCCAACGGAGTTAATGATGTAAGTATTTGAAAAAAATTGCTAACTTAACTATAATTTCGTACAAATTTTCGTAGATGTCATTAAAACAACATATATATATTAATAATTCTATTGGCATATGATTTAACTATTTCTATACTATAGAACTGAATTGTTAATTAGCATAGACGAATTAATAATTGCAACTACGTTGGAATTTTAATCAGTTCATACGTTTGGACTGGAATTTAAAATTCGATCAGTTGGTATTTCCGGTTTGATTTTAAATTAACATTAGCTAGGTCGAATACGAATCAGTGATCTATAACGTGTCTATTTTAATGTTAAAAATATCGTTTTTAAGTCGTCTATTTTATACAGGTTGAAGATACTCGAGAGGATATAAAAAAAGAACGAGAAATTATGCAAATGGTGCAAGATTTGGAGTTGAGCGGCGATGAGATCGTTCGCTCCGAGGTACCTCGGGGTATGTACGATGGAAGGAATCCGCCTCCCGCGCTAGGTGGCCCACCTGTTATAGTCAACGGTACCAGAGGACACAGACGATAGTTACACACACACGCACATACATACATGCATAAAGGTCAGTTCCAAATGATATTTAGATGCAATCCGCAATAATTGCTAGTTGATTTCTAGAAACCACCTAATATTTAGAGATTCTTTCAATTGTTACCAAATGTGGGAATCAAATTCAGCTCACGCGTCCCAAATACGTGTGCATTTAATCTCACGTGGCACTCAACGTGTTAATATAAATTCCTCAGCATATGCATTGTAATTTTCTACAGAGTGTACTTAATGATTATGTGACCGCATTAAATTTGGACATTGCAATCATGTGTGTCCTACATATTTGCGAAATAACAACTCATCTTTCACATTTTCACAATATTCACATAAAAAACAACAATCTACTCTAAACAGATTTAAACTATAGCCTACTTTAAAATTATATTTTGGGTTAACAAACTACTAAAATGGTATTAATAAAAATAGTATAATACAATCACACACAAGTGTAATTAATAAACTTTCACTCATAAAATAATTAACGCAATATGTGGTCATTTCTCAATAAATTGTATAGTCCGAACCGCGGGAACAAAGGTCGGATTTCCGGGTGCCGTACCAGTGAAGCATCGACGCGATTAATTTATTCCGTATTGTGAACCGGACATCACAATACCTACCTATTTTATGCACCATTATTCATATGTAAATACATATTAAATGTTTGTAAAATAAATGCAGATTATTAAGACTCCATTAGGGTTGATTACTTTAAATATGTACATTTTCGTAAGTATAGTCTAGTAAGGTCATACTTGCATATATTATTTTGCAATTAAATATTTAAACACGTAATAAATCACGTATTTACTCAATCAAATCATAAAACCTTCAAGACTTGCATCGCGCTTATTTTTTTATATATATATTTAATTGTTAAAATTTAAATATTTTCTAATAAAATTCAAACATCTTGAAGATGTGTTCACTATTGCATGACACACTCAACAAGGTTAAATAAAGCGATTCGGTCATCGCCTAAGCCTTAAGTCATATATATATATATATATATATATATATATATATATATATATATATATATATATATATATATATATATATGTATGTATATACGATGAAGATGATTTCAATGTCATCCAAGGTCAAATAAAATATATTTACTCATCAAGGTAATAGATATTACAACGAACAAAATCATGATATTTATTATTCTTCGTGTTTGTCACGTAACATTTTAACTACCGATGATATTTATAAATAAATAAATATATATATATATATATATATATATATATATATATATATATATATATATATATATAATAAATAATAATAACCGCTAAAATGTACTTTTGTATGTTTGTATACCCAATGGTATATTAGTTTCAAGAAATTAATAATTTACTTGTTTAGAATATCAACAAAATATTTTTGAGTGTTAAACGTTATATTAGTTGTTAAAATAATATTTATATGAGTTAAAAGGGCCAAATATACTAATAATGAATTAATTTTCTGTTTCAGATCAACGTATAAGTCATAAAATAATTGGAGATGGACTTACAGAATGTAATATAAAATACTCAGTTAAGTTAAATAATATAATAAATTATATTGTATCTTGTAATAATCTTACCATAATATTTTATTAAAATCAACCGTAATCATTGATAAAGTTAAATTTTCGGTAATAAATATCATACTAAAAGTTGCTATATTAGCGAAACAACAGACCTAAATGTAAATTCTATGTCCGTCTCGTTATTTCTAATATATCACTTAATATTTTCGAATTGTTGAATTTGGCCTACACAATGAATAGTTTAAAATGTGACATATAATATATGATACAAGAAAACACGGTGTCGTGTTACGCTCAGGGTTTTGTGACGTCACTGAATGACCAATCACTAGATGACCATTGTAACCTGAAAAATTTCTGCTACACAATGTTTTTTTGTTTCATAGTTAAACGTATAAGACATATACGAATATATATATATATATATATATATATATATATATATATATATATATATATATATAAAAAGTAATTGTTATAATAATAATAATGTAAAGATGTTATATTTAAAATTTAAATCCATGAAATTAATTCTCAATACTTAAAATATAGCAAAATAATACAATATCAATATTTATTTAATTGTAATTAAATAAAATAGTGTTTAAGTATTTTAAATATTAAATAAATATACTAAAACCATAAATATCAACACTGTATTTTGTATATTGCTCAAACATATATTAAAAAAACATTAAATATCTTGCGTAAAAAGTAGCTTTCTGAAAAACGGCTGATTCAACATATCTAGTGTCTATAAATCTTATAAGTAAATAAATACGTATTTTGTGGTTTGTACAATAAATTATTTCATGGTAATAAGAATAGTTTAGGTGTTTAATTTTGGTACGAAAATGTTGAAAACAAAGAATATTATTGTTGAGCATCGTTAACAGAAGCAATAATAATATTAAGGATTCCTAAACTCTATGGTGAAAAGTGTTGTGGAGGACAAACCAAATGGACGACTTTCTTACGCATGTCAACTCAAATTGTATATTTTGAATTTAATCTAAATAAATAATTACAGAATCACACCAAAATTAAAATCAATATTTAAGTATAGCAACATATTAATTTAGTGCCATTTTAAGGAAATTTTAATTAATAGATTACTTTTAACAGTTTATTCAAATTATTGTAATTATTAAAAATGTAAAAATATCATCACTTGTTGTATCTGTCAAAATAAATTAGGTAATTTTTATTTAATGTGGAATAGGTATTTTTATATAATGGCAACCCTTTTAAATTTAAGGGTTGTTCAATGGGAACACAATTGTTCAGAAAGAAAGAAAGAAAGATACTGGTCTTATTGTAATTGAATTTTATATACAGTAACTATATGTAATGTTTTCTTAATAATTTGTATTGTGTATTATAATTATTATATTTCTGTCTGCAAGAGATTCTAAGCTCATTTCCCGTGAAATTGTGGTGGCAAAACCCCGTTAATAGTCAAGCATCATACCAAGTCAATCCACAAGCGTAAAATAAATAGAAAATTGTACTTTTGTTATTATATAAAAAAGAATCTTTACAAAATATATTAAAAGCTCAGAATCTCACCATAAAATTAGATGTATTTAATCAAGATGGACATTGTTTTTTTTTTATTATAAATATTCAACTTTTTATTGTTATATTGTATGTTTTATGATACTAGTAAGTACTATGTATATATAAATAATATAAAGATCGTAAATATATTTTCAATTAAATTACTTATATTATTTATCAGCACAAACCAATTTATGTTTTCCTGAATTCTAAATCGATTTTCAATGAAAATGTCCCCAGACGAAAACAGATTTTATAAAAAAGTACATTCCATATTATTGGAATGTCCAAGGAAGTGTTTATTTAAAAAAATAGTGTTCGTAGAAGTACGAAATAGTAATTATATTCCACAGTGCAAGGACTATAGTACTAAATAAAATTATTTTATCCTTAACGTTAATAATCTATGAAACTTAAGAATGCATAAAAACATCGGAACAGCATATTCAAATTAAATATAGCATATTTAAACTCAACTTCCATCTTACGACAAAACATAAAACTAGAAGGTACGTTTTCCGTTATACCTCAACCTGAAATCCGTACAAATCTGCGACCTGTGTTCAATTCCGCAACTACATTTCTAACTGTTTGATACATTATTTTATATTTGCAAATAAATTAAGTTTCACTATATCGAATGAAAGTTATTAAAATACGGTATTAATACAGTTATAACTTTCAATATTTATATTTTACTAAATTTATTAAACACAAAACTGCAATAATTTTTTATACAGTTTACTGTATTTTACTACTTTTAATCAATACTTCTATTGCACAAGATATCCTGATAGCAATAAACATACATTTTCGATCATCAAATAATTCTACAAACATTAAATGTTTGAGAACTACTAACCAACACTATATAGTACACCGACACACACTGTCATATTATTGTGGTACGATACATGCTATAATGTACCTGCATACCAACTTTTAGTTATAAGTGAGAATAGTGAAGTTTTCCTCATACGTATTTTGTAGTTTGTGACAAAAAAACGGAATAATAATTAATGTATCAATCGGTACGAAAAAATGATTAAGTATATTTAATAAATTTTTTTCGCTTTATAGGTATTAAAAAATAAACAAAACAAAATTCCTAGTAGTATATTTGCAAATATATTACCAGAACAGTTTACGATAGCTATTAAAATGTATTTGATAACCGAATCGCTATAAAAAGTGTTTTGTCAACTGTTTTGATAAAAACACATCTGAAGTATATTTCAATTAAAAACTTTTATTGGTTTTCTAGCCACCTATAATTATCTTTTCAGATGTGATACACCACAACATACTAGTCAATTTAAAATCAGTTCATCACTAACAAACTCGATCATTATCTTTGCATTGGATCATATACTGTTACATTTACTGTCAGCGTGTGTGTGTGTGATGTAGCTGCGCCATATAAAGTCCAATAAGTCAGTCTACTTAAAGCCCTGATTTCCTCGACGACGGTAGAGAAACCTCACCGCAAATAACAGATGGTGCGCATATCAGTTGTTGTGATTGGTATTCGTAAATGTTATTGATGCCTGGATCATATACGTATACGCAAACGTACTTTTCAGACAAAATCTAAAATTTCTTTCTTTCTGTATTGGTTCGAAATGACCTCTTTTTAAATTTTGATTAAAGTGAAATTTTAAGAAAGAATTCCACCGGTTTTTGTTGGTGGCTATATGAAGTAACTTCAGAAACTGGTAAGATTTTATTAGAAAAGATGATTTAGGTCAGAATTATCTAATTTAGAAAGATATCAAATCTTGTATTCGAAATATACTAGTTTTTTTTTAATTTGTTGACATTTCCATGAATTTAAATATCTAAACTATGTAAAAAAAATAAGAAACATTTTATTTAACGTATTTAAACATTTAAAACCACAAAAATATATTTTAAACAAAAATCCCAAATAGATTTTTAATTTTATATTCTTGATAATTTACGCTATTTATTTATCTGAGCCGTTTTTGATAAAAATTATGTTGGAAAGAAACTTTTTCAAATAACACGATACGGTGAGTGGTGGCCCCAAATATGAAGGTCGCGCAATTTCACAAACAATAAATTAATAACTACTAATTACAAGATGAATTTGCTTTTTTTTTTTTTGTCTCATATCCAATTCCCTGTAGGCTACAGATAAATTCATTTTTAGATGCCATCGGTATCTAGATACATAATTCATTGCTCATGTTAATTTACATATGTAAGTATTAACATACGAGTATGTTAAGCCCAATTTTGATCGTAGTTGTTAATATCATTTTTTGTAATTGGTAATTTTAATTAGTATGTATGTTGCATGTGTTGAAACGTATGTATGTACAAGATTTTTTATTCTTAACCCATGACACACTACTTAAATCATATATATTGAAACTAACACAAAGGTGATGTTAATACTTTTTTTTTGCAACAGAATAGGTGCAGCACTCGAAAAAAAATCCCGGATATGTTAGTGTAAAAAATATTTCATCAAAATTGTTATTATTATTTAATATTCCATGATAAATATCTAGCAACAACGTATAAGACTACATCAGATGTATATATATTTTTATTATATACACTCGAATATTTAGTATACTATCTATAATTTTAACCTAGATTAAATATAGCTATTTATGAGCTAATAGTATTTTTGAAAAGCTTTTTAAATATTTTAAATCCCGAATTAATAAAAACACCTAAATACAACAAAAGCCAGCGGTAGCAGTAGCAGTCAGTCAGCACGTATCAAACTGTACATGAATTACGGCGACTTGCGAACCATTTGACACAGATTCGATTCGCAGGAAACCGTTTCAAGACCGCTGATGGGCAATTTGATCGTGCTGGCTAGCTGCACACCGTTTTCTTTCATCTAAATCCGCTTCGAGTAACAAGACAGCCAGTGCGACTTGAAACACTGTCACGTCTACTACGATTTCGCGGCGGTTCGTTTTGGTTTTTTCGCGCGCGCGCGGAGACGCTAACGTGACAATAAACGGGAGACCGTCGTGATTTCGACGGTGGCAACACTACCAAATGTTATCGTTGCATTTTTAAATTATTATTATTGCAATTTGTGACTTTATTATTTATTTTTGTGGCTTTAATTAATGAGTGGGTTCATACATAAATATATGTTGTGGGGGTTTTTTAAATTAAGTGTATGAAGGAAGTCTGTAAGGATATTATTTTATTAAGGTAATATGTTTTATTTGAAATTATTAATTATTATTATTTTTATGTTATATAAGTGAATTGAGAATTTTTTAATTAGGATTTGAAATATTAAATTGTTGCTATTTATAAACAAAAGTACTACATTGTGCGAAATTAGCTAAAATAATAACAATTGCTTTTAATGAAACTCAAATAAATATATGAATTAATTTTAGGCTTAAATCAGTTATTTTTACACTAATATTAAAAATGTGCTAAATTACTACTAGAAAATATAATTTTTATGAAGAATGTTTTATAATCTAATAGATACTTAATTTAATACATAAATAATAAATCGAAAAATATTATTTTTCTCATTTAATCAATTACAACAGAAACTCTATGTAAGTATACGTTTAGACTTATGCAACCCGCGTTGCATGACAAGTTGTTTACGGTGCACACTCGAATTTCACTTAATCCCAGTGATTTTAGTCGATCCATAGCGGGAAAGCCGTTTGTGATGTATGTGATATGAGCGCTTCATGAAGTATATATGTATGTTTAATTTCTAAATATTTATAGATAGTTGTTTGATACTTTGAGTTTTGACCTTGCCTATTCAATAAACTGCTTAACCACACACAAATTTACTCAACACGAAAAGTAGTGTGTTATTTATATGAGCTACTGAGTAATGTATAGACAAATTATTTTTATGATAAATCTTCCACAATTTATTACTTTACGTTAATAGTCATACCATATCTTAAATACGAAACATGCATAGTTAAATAATCGACTATTAACTTAGAACGTATTTAAAAACACAATAAACGGCTGTATTTTAATTGAATATTAAGATAAGGCTATTTTGCGAATGGTTGTCGTAAAACACTAAACCGCTATAGGTATAAAATGAAGAATTGTTTAACCTATTAAAATAGCTTTTTACTTAGCATTTTTTTTTTATTCTGTATAACTCTATAAGTTCTATAGATATTAGAAAATCTATAAACTTGAAACAAATAATCGAAAAACGCAACAACGTAAGCCATTCAATAAATAAATTATAAATCAATATGATAATTCAATGTATAGATTGGGTATTATTTGTATTAATTTGAACACATATAGGTAATCTAGTAAATTATTTAATAACTCTATAAAATAATAAATATTATATATGCGCGTGGTCGCATTGCATATTTTACGATTAGTTACCAACGCAAAATAAATAGATCATACCAACTGCATAATATTAAAGCACCATCGTTAAAAATAAACCAACAAACGGTACGAGTGAAAATTAGTTGGTTTTTAATTTCTACGAAACAAACTGTATCATTTGACACAGTTTCGTAACCATATACATATTTTTATATTAAATATATATATATATATATATATATATATATCATTAAAATGTCATTATATCCAAAAATAAACGGAACTATTTTGTTTATAAATATACTTTAAAAAACACTATATTCAAATAGCAATTGCATTGGTGAAGCCAATGCTTGTTAAATAAATAATTATTTGCAATTAAAATTCCACAATTGTTGTTAACATCAACAGAAGTAATTACAACCGTGTTAATTTACAGATATGTATAATTTTTATTTATTAAAGAGAACGTAAGAAAAAAATGTTTTGTTTAAATAATTGTTGTATTTTTAATATGTATGACACATTTATCTATTTGAATTTAATGTTAAACAATTTTCATTGTTGTTAAATGAAATTAAAAAACGCTATTAAAATATATGAATGATAAAAGCGTAACCACAATAAAATCAATAGTTCCAATAACGAAATTCAATATTGCATCAATAAATCATACATAACTAAAAAAAATCTATTACTTTTATTTCTAATTGTATAAGATAATAATTTCGCAATTTGAGATTTACTGGTGCAGCAAAAAAATGTTTGCATAACCCACAAGGATGGTTACTTAACATTCGCGTTGTATACGATAAAAGCAATCTCTCACAACTCTAGACGGTTTTGCATCTTGCAGCATTTATTATCTTGAGTGTTTGTATGCGCGTTAGTAAATATGTTTACAGTTGGAAATATGGAGATATACGACGGTTGTCAAGACGATAACGAGAGTTATTTATCGTAGTTAAGGATGCATTTGTTTTAATATAAAATATCAAGTTTGGTCGGAGCGCAACTAACACGATGGTGTAACACATCCAAAAAAAAAATTAACAAAAATGTAGTTATGAACCAGTTGTTGCAGTGATTATATCGCCGTTTTAACAGGAAATTCGTATAGGTATATTTATAAATATACCCTACATTTGAACCATAAACATTCTTTATTGTAATAAGAAAAACGCTCAGAGCATGTTTACGCAAATAAAAAATATAACTGTAGTTGCAAACAAGCCCAAAATACAGCATTACTCTGTATACAGATAGAAATCTGTTTGCGTTTTACATATACACCATAAAAGAGTGCCGAAATGTCGCTTCCGCAATTTTTATATAAGAAATAATAAGTTTTTGTCAAACGAAGACGACAAAATAGAATGCTCGATTAAGTTGAAAACGTGTTAGTGCAACGAAGCACGCGTCCATGACAGATAAGCACGGCTTACACTCACTGACATATATCGTGACAGATGGGCCCAACCATCCACAACATTTGCCTCTATACGACATTCTATCCTTAAAGCTATCAACGCGCAACTTTAAACATTTATATCTATAACTATTTTAAACATAAATAATCATAAAACAAATTAATTTTCTTTTAAAAAGCATCTACCCTATTCATTTCACATGAATCAAAACACTATAAAAGTGTTTAACATTTTCCCTGAAGAGTATAAAGCATGAAGCTCTTTTTGTAGTACTTAAAAGATAGTTAATTTTTAAAATGAAATAACGGTTTTTTTTACCTTTATATTTTTATGCGTTCTTTCATTACGGTTGCCCAAACTGGTTTGTCGGATATTTTTTACAGCATTGTTTATCTTAATTTCGTGTTCTGGATCAGTTCATGAACATTCTTGGTTGTATGTCTTTATGTAGATGATATTCGCGTACTTTTATTTTATTTTTAAAACAGCTGTCATGCGTATGTTTAAATTGATACAATTACGTTGAATTGCATTTATAATCGTTGTAATTGAACCAGATGTGGTGCTGGTGATTGAATTATAATTTAAACTTCTTTAGAAGTTTACTATTTTTTTAAATATCTGAAAAAATTAAATCCAATTAACATCTATTTTATTTATAAATTGTCTACAAAACTTTCGTCCAAAAAGCAAAAAAATAATCCAGGTAATTTGTTGCGGCAAGTTTTGATCAATCGTGATGAAAGTAAAAACATGTACTTGGCCACTTTTAATTAAATAAGTCTAATGATAGAAATAAATTTCTTTTGTAGTGTGAATGATATTTCTAAGTTGATTGTGTTTTTCTTTTTGGGTGTATACACGGTTTGGGCGACACGCGATGCTGTGGGATTTTTTAACAGTTGGATACGTTTTCGGCAGTTTTAATTAATTTTAATTTTCAGGTGAAAGTATTAGATATTTTTACTAACACAGATTACCTGATGTGGAAAATATTTACATGCTGTAGTGTTAAACAAATTGAAATGTGTTTTGTTGGCAAAACTGTCGAATAATACACACTCGACACCGACGAAATGTTTTTCGAAATTTTATACAATCACGCAACATAAAAATGTACTCAAAACACATTCTAATTATTAAATCATCTCCCTCCCAATCAGTACATAAGCATAAATCAAAACTAACAACCGAAATACCTATTGTAAAATTATAAATATTGAAAAAGACCCAATAGAATGGAGCATTAAAATTAATTTTCAATTCGTAACATTTTAATGTGAATAATAATCAAATTAGTGTAAAATATAGTTGTTTTCAACATAGAAAACGCTTGGATCACCTATGATGTTTTGAGTAAGGTTACCAATAAATAAACTACTAGTTCTACTACTGAATCAGCAGCAGAAATAAAGCCATCTATTATAGATCACAAGAAATAGGCTACATTAGCATTTGGATGCTGCTCTTTCCAATAAATTATAGGATATGTAACCAAATATTATGGAGATTAAACAGCGTTAGTAGTTGCGACCATTCATAAACCAGTTTCGGAATTCGTAATCGGATACATTTTTAATTATACGCCAGAGTATCGTACAAAGAATATAAATAAGCATAGTTACTTAAAATATTCAAAGCGCATTTTATAATTGTAACCACGTAACCAATCGTTTTTTTCCTGGTTCGATTGTAGTTTTTATTACAGCACATAATCACTAATCGATACAAAATTATGTTTTTGATTTAAATAAGCTAATAATAGATAACACTGCTCACCGTTTAGCTCTGCTTTAACAGCTTAGTTATTATCAAATCTTACATATATAGAATCAAATACATACAACATACCCCCTAATAAATACTCTAATTATGACTAAAATGTCTCACAGGTTATAACTGCGTTTTATATTCTATACAGCCCTAAAAATGTTCGTAACTATACTATTTTTCACACTTCTTGGCAGTGTGGTACGTGTATAAGCAATGCTGTTCTTATAGGCGAAAACTACACAGTGTTCACTATTCTCACTTATAACTTAAGTTGGTATACAGCTATATTATAGCACGTTTCGTACCACAAAAAATATGACAGTACATATATATCATGAGTCAGTATACCATGTAATGGTTGGGGCCAGTAGTTCTCAACCATTTAATATAGAAATATTTTATTGTTACTTTGGTTAATACAATTAAAGAACGCGGCTACATTCACTCTCTTAGAAAAGCAAACATCAACAAATAATTTCAATTTGTGATGGTTAGTGTGTCAAATCGAAGCTGATGACCTTTTTTATTTTATTTAATACATTAGTTAACATTAACATAATGTGTTAATTCTAACTAAAAAACAGATATATTACGTCGTTAATTACGCTATATAATTTAAATTATTTCCATAAATTATTTATAAACTACGCAATTAAGTATATTGAATTATATGAACGATCAACATTTGTTATTGTAAGAAAATTTTAAACTAGGCTGACTCCTAACTTACAAATAACCGTGAAAATAACCGTTTCACGACCGGAGTAATGTATATTTGCGCCTATCATAGTGGGTGAACAAGATCACGTCGTCTACCATGCAAAATAATTGGGAATGCGAGAACTGAGTTGAAAAAGATGTCTGTACTCTAGTTGGATAAAAAGTCCTATATATATACGAAGGAAAAAGAGTGAGGTATATAACTGTGTTAGACGCAGACAGTTGGTAACGCAAAATTGCAACAGATGGAGGAAATCTAGAGGGTTTAAATTTAAACCGGTTTGGTTTTGATGCCGTAGTTATTATGTGGTTTAAACACCAGTTAATTATAGTGTTTAGACACGTTACAATGTTTATGCATAGTTACTAATTTTATTTTTTCTTATTCAGTGTTAAAAACAATATAATAATATTGAGTTCCACTAGTTAATAATGATAATAAATAATAAAGCAGCAAGAAACTTTTCATAACACATCTGTGACCAAAAAAATAAAATTGATTTATAGACTATTTGTATAATTATTGTTAGTACATATAAGTGAAATTCTAAAATACTTTTCATATGTTTAAAGTCAATCAATTTCACATGCAATGGTGACAATAAATTGTCCATTGCTAGAAGCACCTGACATATGGTCACTGAAGACAATATGTGTGCTGCTGTTCAAGAATGTGTTTACACATAGAAGAGTGAGGAAGCGAGATATGAAACACACATGAAAGAGTGTAATGTACGGTTAGGTATACTAAACGTTAATGTACCATTGAGTAGTATAGTGTTTTCTTTGAATCATTATGCAACCTCCATGCAGTTTTTCTTTTATCACCGAATATGATGTGCATACTTTTCTAATGTATAAATATAATATAGCGAAATATTCGAGTTCAAAGGGAAATAATAAGCAAAACGCAACGTTTTTGGATAATGAAGTTATCTTGTCGTTAATTAATATAGCACTAATTAATACGCCGTCTCTCCCACTAACAATGTTGTTTAATACTAATAGAACTTTGTTAATATAACATATACAATTAGTAAAAAGTTCAACTTGGGCGCCATAATTCATTTGTTATTAAACACAGGGGTGCACAATCGAAATATACATGAATTACTTTGCTATTTTTAACTGTGCTGCAATGATGTATAAATCTTGGATTCATAGATGAAAGAGATTGTGTTTGGGCAAACAATTAAAACATATAAAAAAAAAAAATAGAAAATGATCAATTATTTTTCTGTTTATAACAATTTAAAAATGATGTTAATAAGCGTTGAATGTAATTCAGATCATGGTTTTATAAACTATGTGTAACAGTAAATTTTGCAACCGAATACATCTGGATTTTAGTTTAAAGAAAGCGAATGATGATGAAAATGAAGCGTGCGCGTTGATTAATGAAATTTGTAAAACTGACAATGATTAATGCTAGTATATTAGATGGATCAAAATAAAAAGCGGCGTAAAGAAAAAAACGGCTGTTATCACGTTGAGTTTTTTCTGCCAGCTGCTAATCAATTATTTTCGGTTCGTCATCATCGCTATATAACTAATTAAATTACCTCAGCTGGAATTCTATTTAATTTTTTATATATGTCGAATTAGATGATACAATAATTTCCTATTAGTCATAGCTGTTAACTAGGCTAATCATTCAACTATTTCGGAATTCATGACTTTTTTTGTACTTTCTTAGACGTAATACAAAAACATACATAGGTACATATTTGAAAATATTTGTTAGTAACTAATATATTTAAACTATAAGCAACAATAAATGACTCGTTGATTTAAACTCTAAAAACCTTTAGAGTCAACAGGATCCACTCTCTTTTACACTCGAATATTTCAAATCGCATAACTAATATTACTTAATATTCAAGTAATGATGTTCACCTTTTGCACGCTAATAGTAAACATATTTATTATAAGTGAATGTGGAGAATTGTTGGACAATTTAATAGTTTAAATAATTATATAGCTCTGGCAATTTATATTCTAATAAGGAAATAAAGAAAAAGTGTTATTTCAGTCATTAAAACAACCTGGAAAATATTTTATTCTAAACTAGTAACTAACAAAAAATTGAATTGATCTGTTACTGATTTATTAAATAAAAGACATCAAAAACCGAAATGAATTAATACAAATAAATAAATTCAAATCTCAAGATTCATCGACGAAAAATTCGTTTTGCATCACTCAATCATTCATAATGGTGATACAACTATCTAAATGTATAATAAAATCATAAATCACTATTCGCGTGTCACGGTTGACTTGATCCGAAACGTTAATTTAGATTTTTGTAAGAGACAGCTGAATGATGTTTTAGTACCGTATAATAAACAGACAGCAGAAGCGATTGGATCACACTGCAAACTCATGTCTTGTAATGTTATTATAACATATGTCTACAGTTTAATCAACTTTACATACAATCTAATATACTCACGATATGTCTACAATAATTTATTTAGTTTCAATTTTATTTAAAACTAAAGACGATAATAAGCAAATATAATAAATATTGCAAGTTGGTTTTTCTATAAAAATGATTCAAAATAACTTACAAATTAAGAAAGTTTAATATTTAAATGAACTCTTATTATATTTATCAAAAATAATTATATATTTTAGCTCGTATAAGCATCAAAGAGTTTTTTTGAAAATTGGTTTGAAAGAAATTTGAATATAATAAAAAATAAATGAAAGTTTTGAATAAATATTTTTATGTTACAACTCACTGAATATTAGGATTGTATTTTAATTCTTCTGAAGAGAAAATTGTTTTGAATTCTATTGTATATTAGGTATTATTTTCTATAAAAGTAATCATTTCACTTGATCCGAAAAGTGTATAATAAAGTTGTAAATCATTTTTAATCATCAGTTATAAATAATAATATGCATGAAGTTATTTATGGTGTATATAACAGTTTTTATGGAGAGTTTATAAATAAACGCTGAATTTATTTAATAATTACGACGATTTATGAATTTGTTAAACTATTAAATTAAAGTTTACGAGCTCTTAAAGCTCCAGAAACGCGTCAATGATGCATTTTTAATAGCAAATAATTAATAAAAAATGCATTTTGTATTGAAAACTCTGACCACATCAACGATTTCTATTGGCATTTTAATAAAACACCTTTCATAAATTATAATAAAATAAATAAAATTATATTTACGTAACGTAATAATAAAATTACCGAAAGTAGTTTAACATTTAAATATTAACTAACTCATCATCATCATCATTTAACTGATGTAAATGTCATAAAATTGTTTATACAAATGAAAAATGTTTTTATTACTTTCACTAAAATAACTACACTCACATAAGATTCAAAGTAGCCAAATGATGAAAGGAAACGCGATCTTAAATATATGTTTTAAAATACAGAACATAAATGAATAAACAGCCAACAAGAGGAAGACAATTGCAATAAGCTGGTCAAAGACTGTATGATCTTAATCTGCATGGATACAAAAAGAACAATTGTTTATTTTCTGGCATGGAGAAATTCTAGAAAATCTGATTTTAATCGAGATTCTTCTCGTTTTGAGTTTCGCTTTTGTTTTAGTTACAACATCATATATTAAGCTATTTGCTAGTTTTTACATGTGTACCCTTAACAGGTGTTTAATTGATTTAAAAAATCATTAATTGCGAATGATCTGCTTTAAGGGGCCATATGTTATTCTCAGAATCCAACGGTACTTGGGCATCCTTTTAAATCTTAACTACATAGTACACTCACGTAATTGCAATCATTCCTAATACTATTCTCCAGTGTCCAGCAGTCATTGAACATTCCACTAGTACAGCCTACCTCGACATAAATGTAATGTTACATTTTTTCCTGTCGAAGACACTAGTGGTAAGACTAACAGTACTTATCTAACATGTATGGTGTTCTATAGACGTGCAAACCTCAACAACATTCGATTCCATCTTATATTTACGCAATGGTCATCATAAAACATGCTTTTAAATAAATGTTGATTTAGTGCACTATTATTACTAGTCATCATAACTATACGCAACCATAAATAAGAAATAACACATGTAACATTATTACATGAATATTTTCCCGGTTACGATTTAAGCTAGGCCATTCGTGAATCAAGCTAACGCGCAGCTCTAGCGATAAAAATTAAAACTAACACATGAAAACTACAATGTAAACACAAGACAGCTGTTTTAACTTATCCGTTATTTCTGCATTAGTCTGAATAATACATTATTACATCCAATATCCTACATTCTCTGTATATGTAGGTAAAACAATTAATTTTTTTCAATAAAACGTTAAGATTTAAACAAATTTACATGTTTTATGTACTATATTCTATAATTTTATTATCTTATAGGTTGAGGGTAATTCTAAAAATTAACAGTGGAACCAATTATGCCTCAGTTGCGAATCTCAAGAAATTGTTTTTTTAAACAGCCGTAGGCACTACGTACGTATGTATGTATATATATATGGACAACAGTTAGTTTGTGATAGGTTCAGTTTTAAAGCAGGTTGTTCAGCAACATACATGTGTGTCTGTACTTGTGCAAACAAGTAGCCTACCTATCTGTCTGTGTTGGGTAATTAATAGGCTTAGGTACTTGGATTTATCGGTAAGAAATAATTGCTATGTTTAAATGGGTGGAAGTACGTGCTAGAATCAAGTAGGAGCCACCATAAGTACCGTTAGAAACGAAAGAAAATCATTTTATATTATTTGATAATAAAAAGACGAAAAACAGCTCTTTTTTACGTTTTTTCATATTTTATTAATGTAAATAAAGTAGCTATTACGCAAAGACTATTTGATGTGGTCAGCACATAACTTTCTTATCCGTTCTAGCTAAATTTCAAGTTTTTCTATCATGTATATTATTACCATAAATTATTATTTATTAACTATGCACATCTCAAATATTATTAAATATTTCGACAATTACATCGTATTATAAGACAGTAAAAATGTTAGAATCTAGAAGTTGTTTTAAATGTATTAATGATTATAGAAATTATTTTAAAGCGTGTTAATATAATTAATTACGATATATTGCGGCTTCATATAATCATGTAAACAGAATTAAAGCGTGGTTTTAATTTTTGCAAATTCACAAACGCGTCACCGTACCGGTAGTAATCGTATTGGATAAAGTAAATACGTGTTCCATGTCTAGTGATTAATTTGTGGAGATTAAACCTATAGAGCATCAGTCCCGTTTAAGATAAACAACAAATGCATACACATGCTACACATTTAAACAGTAATTAATTCTATAGTTGGATATTCAAACCGGTTATTGCAAATATTTGCAAACTATACTATACCAAGTATTATTCACTCAAGTTACTCTTGAATTATAAACAAACAAATGTTAAGCAGAAATATATCAGCTGTCACAACAAAATATAAAAGTACATTTTTTTCAGAGAATCCGCAATAAAAAACCAAAATATAAAAGTTGTTAGTCAATCTTCTAACATTAACCGAATGAAGTTAAATTCTCTCAACACTTGGTAGCACGAACTTCACCAGTCATCAATAACGATATTTACGACGTTATAGTTTGTTCGATTCCCGTTATTAAATTACCATATTACGGAAAGACTGTGGCGCTGTAGGTGCATTACATACATACGTACATTTAACGACGTATAATATGCAATGTAAGTATAAATTATTTATAAACAAGACTAGTTAATATTGTATATGTCAGTCAGGAACATGCTAGCGTAAAACTAACAAATGTTATTTGCTGTCGAAACGTGCGTAATTTGACGCAGGGGAATTTGTCAGACACAACTCTGATTCCTAAAGACAATCAAATAAATAATGCAAGAATGCAAAGAAAATATATATTGTTTGTCGTTGTTGTTCTGTTTGATTTATAGCTAAAGCCATACGTGTTTTAAAGTAGGAAAACTTGTAAATTAAAAGCTGCTTAGGGAATATATGTATGTATATAGGTTTATCGCTAATTGTTTTTATAGTAGTCATACAATTTATAGATGTTTTTAATAGTGCTAATGTTATATAAAACGCTATTCTCGATTCTTATGTTGTTGTTTTTGTACTACTACATTTGAGTTATTTTTGAGAAAATTGTTCGAAAAAGATCTAAATTTAGCCTACTTCACGCAACCTTAATTTAAAAAAACATAAAAATACAATTTTAGACCAATTTACTAACTGGTTTGAGGAGTTCCATATATTATAACACATTTAACTCATTAATAAATATCGAATAATTAATAAATAAACCCAATAAAGTCTATTAGACTATTGGCCTCAATAACATTATGGCACACACACAAATCACTCTCAATTGGATCATCAAAACAAAATTAATACTTCTAGATTTTAGTAGTTTTTTCGCATGTGTGAAATTAAGCAATCATCATATATTATATATGGATACAGCTATTATTAATTTGAATACCGCATGTGCTGCCAACTGTTATAATTATGAAACTGTTTTTCAGTCGTTTGGATTTCGTCGAAATTACCTTTGCTACCTTCATCATTCATGGCATCATATAATATGAACCACTTTTCTTTTATAGTAACGGTTCCTTTTCACGCAGTGGCCATCAAACAAAAGATAATATATAATTAGTGCGATGCATATCTTATCAAAGCGAAATTTGCTCAAAAGTCATGATTATTTATCGCGTATTGATTACCACTGATCGTTTACTCTATACGCACCGATAATTCTTTATGAATATTTGCAATAAATAATGCATAATAATGTTGCACCTTCAATTACATTGCATTTGTAAATGTCTAAATGTAACCTTTGAAAATGATAGCTATACTTTACATTAGTTGCTGTTTAATTAATGCTAATATATATAGCATGCAGACTTACTATATACATATTAGTATATAACGTAAAGAATATATATGGATATGTGGATTTGATTATTTTATTGTTGTATTTTTACCGTTTCCAAGTATAATTTTGTGTTACTGTGTTAATAGTATTGGACGCGTTCAGTGTAACAATATGATTTTTAATTTCTATACAATCGCTATTTTTAATTACGTACTGTAAAAATTTATTTTGAATAAATATTGTAAAAATAATAAATAACACCGTTATTTAACGCGCGAATTATTAAAATTTGGTATAGCGAATTTCTGTATAATAGCGAAAAATGATCAAGATTGGAATGGATGTAATTAGGGGTCTCTGCCACCCCTGTTTGATGCGGTAGATATCGTTAAAAAAACGTTTTAATTGGAAACAAAAGCTATTATTGTTGCCTATAATTAATATTAATTAATGTAGTAACTATAATAATTATTTTGCGCTATATATTATGTGTTAATCTGTTGGAAGTTTCGTATGCAAATCGTAATAACAGAAAGCACTATACATATAAGTGAAAACATGATTTGGTCATTTGAAAAACATAATTCACTTTCCTACAAAAGCTATAATTTCTTTTTTATTTTCTCTCTCTTTAGTGCATCTCCGCAAGATAATTCTGTGGCCACATGCATATATGAGTGCGTTTAAGACACGAGGCCTAATGGAATAGTAGCAGTCATCCGTGACGTCATAGTTACCCAACAGCCCGTGTAAGATTAACACGTGGACGAATAATAGTTATTATATTGCAAACGCACGTGCTACCTATTACATTCATGTTTATATTCCTTATAGTGACAAACGCATGTAGTTATCGATTTGAGAAAATTGCCGGAAAATGTATAATTGTATTTCATTGTATATAAATAATTAATAACAGTTTTTATCTTGGGCCTGTTGTATATAATAATATAGGATGATTTACATGTACCAATCATTAGAATACAAACTGAAACAATTTATGCACTTTTCTGCAACTGGGTAGAAATGTTTCAATCTGTTTATAGTTGAAAATTAAAAATATAAATATATTTCTATGCCCAGAAGTATCGCAATTGTTCATCACGGTGGTACCGCTATTTAATAGTCAAACTAAAACTATTGTTCTATTACAGATTATTCTGGCATCAACCATCTGGCGAGCATCTTCACAATTACGCCGAAAGAGTATGAACTGCACGAAAAAGTTAAAAGGATGACGAAAAATCACAAAAGACAGCCGGAGCCACTTGGCTAGTGCCGTTATAGCGCCATATGCACCCATCAGAGATCACAATTGTTATACCGTATTAAATCATAGATAGTCATCAACATAAAATAATTGCTAGCAATTTATCAGCAGCCAGAATGGTACACGGCATCACTGAAGACAGTTGATGGTGCACCACTGGTTCATATGGTTGAAATCCACAATTTAAACATTCGCGCACTAATTTTAATCTTAGTGTGATTTGTGACTAAAAATACAATTGTGAAGCATAAAATTATTTATACTAATACAAAATAAACTGTGAAAAAAGTGAAAAATTCATTTAAACCAAAATTGAACATGTTCTTTAAATATTGTAATTTAAAATTGTGTAAATTCAAAATTGAATTTCTTTAAAATTGTTTTGTGCAATATAAATACTATAATATTAAATATTTTTAAATACAGTCAAAAATCCAAAGAATATTTACTTATACATTTTTAAATATGTGGAAAACTTTAAAAAGATATATAAATAAATTACGTACATTGTCTAAATGACTTTTGTTAATTCATTTACATTTAAAATTATTTGGAAATTATAAAATACACTAGTTAAAAATGTATAACAATGGTTTTTCATAAATAGTAAAAATAAACCGGAAACAAGCTATTAAAAATTTCTAGTTATTTTAAATGTTATAACAAAAGCATTTTAAAAATATATTCAAAGATGTTTAAACTAATAATTAGTGCAATATTGAATCTATTAAATATCATCTAAAATTAATCACAAATAAATACCATTAATTTTTTTAAAAGGATCATTTTAAATTTGTAAAAAAGTTGTATGTATCGCGTAATTAAAATGCTTGACATAACATAACATCAAAGAACCAACTGAACCCTCTAAAAACTATGGTAATTTGCGTAATGGAAGGTTCCATAATCTCCCAACCCCAAATGGGGCGCCCGTGTTCACGCACATCGCAACGCAGCACAACTTCGAAAGGATTTCGATTGTTGGATGACCAAGCCGATACCGGTAGCATTTACAGTGTGTACAAACAAAAAATTGACAGCATGTTTGAGTCAGACTCCAGTGGCAACACGTCCAATCAAGTCCAGGCGCGTATTGAGCGCATGTTCACCGAAGTTGTTAAAGACGAAGGGATCAAACCAGATATTGGAGCTCACACTTTTAGTATAGACTACTTAGGATCGATACCACTAGGTGTTAAGGTGACTAGTTTATCTGGATTACAGATTCCGTTGAAGGAATTGTACTTTTCGTATAAGCGTAATTTGAGACATAAAGCGACCCTTACGGGTCGCTTAGAAATCTCTAAACTAGGCCTCAAAGTGCAGTACCAAGGCGACAAAGGTGATTTGGAGCAACTAAATTCATTCCCAACCATTGCTGTTTGGTCTGCAGTTAAGTTCGTCCTCCACAACGAACCCAGAAAGTCATATGCGTTCCTCCCATTGATCACTGATCCAGACAACATCGATAAACAATCATTATTTCGTGATCTACAAGAATCAGAATCCAAATACATAGTCAACCAAACCCATGCGCCACTCTTTGCAGTAGTTATGCGCAAAATAGGCCTCCACAAGCAACTAGAATGTCACGGCTTCGTCTGCCAAACATCTGAAGACGCCATAGTAATCGCGGCAACATTGTACAAATCTCTAATGAACCACATGAAATCCAAAGATAAAAAGCCAAAAAACCGAAACGGCGTCAGCTGCATGTCGATAACCAGCTCCATTTGCGCGGACAGTATTCAAAACGTCCCAGTGCGACCTCCAAGGAAAAAGCGAAGCACTGCTTCGTCAATTGTGTCCGAAACAGACAGTCCTTTAGATACTGGTAAATGTGCTTCGCAAATCAAAAAATCGACGAAATCTAGACGAGCCCCAACAGTTCCTTTACCCAAAGACGATATGGATGAGATTCTACCGTATGAGGATCCAGTTGATCCGAAGCAATGGGGCAACGATGAAGAACTGAAACGGACGAGAAGTGTTCGAAGAAGACCGGATAGTGATATGATGTCTAATTCCGGGGAAAATTCTGGAGATATCTTGACGAAAGTGACCATACCTAGATCTGGTAGTTTTTTGAATACTGGAGGCTTGACGAGGTACAAATCAAAAGCTAACAGGTGAGTTTTAATTTTTCTTTTAATAATTCCTATTAATGCAACGTTGTAGTTTTCTTAAATATTAATTAATTAAGTTTCAAGAATCGATACCACATAGTAACTTAGGAAATAGTTGGCGTCTGCTTTTAGTTTCTGAGAACTCTCAGTTGTTGTTTTCTACTAAATAGTATTTGTAGTTATATACGTTGTTTATCCGTTATCAAATTCTCACAACAAAGGAAATATAAAAAACATGTCAACATCGCATAAACACGTAGTCGTTGTGCAACAAAAAAGGCAACAAAATAGACTTTCTTACGTCATAAAGGACACTAAACTAAATGAAATATATTTGTATCTTTAGATTATCACGAATAAAAAGATATACAAACTTATAAACAAAATAATTAATTTTTTAAGAAAAAAGCCATTCTTATACAAAGTGGTGACTTTTAAACATAAAATTCAACACTTTATATACGAGTATTATATTTATATATAGGTAGTGTACGCGCGCATTGATTTGCTGTAGCATACAAGTATATATTACGAGATTGCGAATTGGATAGCGTCTATAATTTATTCATTTAGGAAGGATATCGTTACTAAATACTGGCACATATGTTGAATATTGTATACATTTTGATTAAGATATTTTCATGGCCATTTCGGATTAATTATTAATGTTTTTGAATAAATAATTTATAAACGCATACTATGATTCAGGTATGAAGATAAGCTAATGCATACTTCTTTGCAAATTTCTACATTTGAAAGTTATAATTATAAATGTCAAGAATTATTTAAATGTAATTGTTGAACTTGGTCATAAATTAAAATTGTACAGTAAAAATTAGGTTTTACACAAAATTGCGCTATTTCAATTAAATATAAATTACGAAAGATTGTTTACAATTTTTAAAAAATATATATATATAATTCAACGCACAGACTAGTATTGTTGAATAATAACAGATTTTCTGCTACCCTATTTAATGGGAATGTATAGTTATTGATAAAAACAATTTATAATATTAATGTTTTTTTTTTTATATTACATACAGGACACTGTAAATATTTAAATATCCAATTTTAATTTGTAATATGTTCGTTAAAATTGAATCAAATGTCTACAAGTATTTAGAGTAATAATACACGCGTGTATAACAATTATTAACAACATTTAATTATAGAAATAATCCACTATAATTATCGTTAATTGATACTTGTTTGATGATGGCTGGTAACAGCAGCTACATCAAAGTAACAGGATTGCAAAATAATATTTCTTTTTCTACTTGAGACTTTAGAGCGATAAATATATGTTCTATAAAAGAGTAAACCTAATTCGCAATTGTGAGATATACCTTTTATAATAGTAGAAATTTATAATGTAATGTCCCAGTTGAATTCTCGTAAGACTCGTTTGCACTGTGTCCAATTAGAAATCTTTAAACCATTTAACCGCATACGTATCCAATAACTGTAGGATGATTTTTCAAATGTAATTCTTGAAACTAATCAAGTATAATTTCAGATCTTCTAATGGCCAAGCAAGCGGCGGAAGCCCTCTCGGCTTCCACGAACTATTCAATGAATTCCGACTCCAAGAAGGCCTGCACTCAATGGACGAAATCCTCGGGGTTATAATCGACTCAGAAGGCATGTCCTTCAACGATCTCAAACCAATCTACAAAGAATTCCTACTCAAACTAGCTGTTACTCTAACAAAAGACGAGCTGTACCAACGCTCCAAATCCATAATGCGTCGCCAGAAAAAGAAGTTACTCCGAAAGAACTCAAGCGCCCAAAAAAACCGACGGAACATTATCATCGGCGCCAAAGGCTTAAAAAGAGTGTTTCGCAAAAGTTTTCGGATAAACCTATCGAAAAAATTATATAATAAAAAGAAGCTTAAGAATTGTGATGTTAAAAAATCGGTGACTTCTGACGGTAAGAATTTACAAGAGAGTAGTATTTCAACGTCGAGTTACGATACTAAGCAGTTTCGACCGAAACAGGCGAATGTGTTGAGGAAACAGAGTTATCGGAAACGGAATAGTGATATTAAGGAGGCGAATATGAGGATACGACGGGAGAGAATGAGCACGTCGGAGGATAGTGATTTTTTTACGATGAAACGATCGAAAGCGAAAACGTCGCCGAATAACCAGAATCGGAATTCGTCTAGTGGGTATGACACAAATAAATATTATTAATTTTTATGTAAAATATAAATTTTAGATTATATTTTCAGTAGTGTAGTTAATTGTTGAATAATATCGCGAGCTTAAAATAAATTAAAACCATCTGACTAACATAATAGTCTTGGTTCCAGTTACGTATCCTGTTCAGAATGCTCCTACGACTCAGACACTTGCACCTGTGTGTCCGCTGATAAATGCTACTGCTCCCTCGGGAACAAATTCGAGGAAAACCATCGAAAACCCACCAAAACACGACCGCACACATCATCCTCGTGTCGCACCGATGAAAAGTGTTACTGCTCCTTAGAGCGACACTCGTTTTCAGTATGCGAATGTGACACAGACAGTTGCGCCGACAGCAACAAATGCTACTGCCAAAATTTCAACCCAAAAGGAACAATTTTCGAACAACTTAAACGTAGAGGCTTCATACCGACTTCTGAAGACATGATCACCCCACCAAATGAACGAAAACTACTGTGTAAGAAGAATAGTACTACGAAAAGTACTAGAAGTGTTGAATACGTGCCCAATCCGACGGAAAAGTACTACGAAAAGCTTCCGTCGAAAGTGATGGCAAATGAGTTGTATCAGATGAATCGTACTGGATCGAAGAGTTTCAGTTCGGATAATTTGACTACGGGGTATGATGATTTCATTAACGATAAAAAGCACCATCCAGTGTATTCGAGAGCTTTGAGTGAAGTTGCGCATAAGAATTTAGGAATGCAGAGTTCTGTTAAGAGTTTTAAGAGTTTTTCAGGGAATACTAGAAGATCAAGTAAGTTATATTTGTGTATAAACGTTTCTCAAATGCTTTTGTATTTTTAGATGTTTGAGAAATTGGGCAAAGTTGAGACAATTGGGCTAAAACTAACACTCAAATCATAGACTAGCAGCTTATGAAAAGCTACAAAATCGAAATGATTATAATAAAACGTACATAACTGTCATGTACTTAAGTTTTCTTCATATTTAAACATTATTAACTAATTGAGCAAACGTAATAACTAATAAAATCGTAACTTACAATTTTTCCCAACTTGTATAGTGTAGATAATACGATCAACACCATACTGTATAGTTTTTAAAATGTACCCAAGCAATAAATTAGCATACCACTCAAACATATGTTTTAAGATTAAATAATAGCGAATGGATAAATTGTTAATGTTACCGCAAAGCCATGCGGAACAACATCTATTACATTATTGATATAAAACAAAAACGACTTACCATTCAAGCCATAAGCATATGTTTCAGAAATTAAATGCACTGTTATGCCGTATTATTTGTCCATAATTACTGTTTGAAACCCATTGTTAAGTACAAATCAGTTTGTTTTAATCTGTGGCATATGGTAAATCATCTGTTCGAGTACTGAACGGTACCTGTATATGTATATTCCTTTATTTTTGGTAACTGTAATAAATAGAAAACAAAAAGTTAGTTTATGAGGTCCATTTCAATATCGTATAACGCAGTGCTATGAACGATTGTATATTATATATTTTTTCAATATTCCAGATGGTAAATCGCTCCAATCAACAACACCAGCAAACTCGTCAAACGAAGCCCTCAGTGTGAAGAAAAGCGCGGAAATCGCAGCGTTATTCACCGATATAAAACTGAGCCAAACCACGGATATAACCCACATGATACCCCGAGATTACAGCGACATCAACATCCCCAGTTTTTGTAAACAATTCCATCATAGCCCACACGCACCTCACAACAACCATACACACCTTAGTGGTAACAGTGTAGGCACTGTTAAGCCAATGCAGCGAAACGATAAAAAGGCCATTGTTACACCGTACAAGCATATAAGTAACGGACAGAAAATCATTCAGAACAGTTTGTACTCCGGACCGAGACAGAGCTCCGGCAAAAACGGATTGTATAGTGCTAGAAATGGGTTGTATACGATTCAAAGTCAGTCTGATAGTAGTTGCAGTGAAACTAGAAACGGAGAGTTTTTGAAAGATGGTGTTAAAGTCAAGAAAAGTAATTTAGAAAATTCCTTAGGGTATTTACCTTAATATTTAGACTTATTAAACATACTTTGATTACTCTAGAGACGTGCGTGTTTTTTGTTATGGAATTATAAGGAATGTAAGACAAAAAATTGTTTAATATATTAAATAAGTAATAGTTTGATGTGTGTTTGATAAAAAATAAAACACATTGCGAAAAGATGTTTGAAGAAGTAATTTATAAGAAAATGTTCTCAATAAAAAAAAACTCTATAGGGAATATATTTGTTTATAAATATGAACAATCAATTTTGAAAGTAGTGATATATGTTAAAAGCAGGCTAATGTTTGTAAAAATTGTAGAAGTAATTTTATTTTTAATGAATAATTTTTAATATTCATAAGTAGTATAGTATGGGTATTTAATGGTTGCGGCAAACTGGACAAAGGAATCAGGGTATTGTAAACCGCTTTACTAAGATTATACTAAGCTCTATTGCGGTTCAGAGAGGGTGGTTAATTATTTTTTGATAATTTCGACTAAATAAGTGCAATATCTAGTTTTATAAGTAATTTAAGTGTTATTATATGGGTGCGAAAATATGTTATTCTAAATGTGCAATAGTAAAACAGCGTGATTTATTTTATTAATGTTTAAGTAAGATTTTTATGTAATATATTTGTGTTTGATGAAAATAAAGAATTTTAAATTATATATATATTTCTTCCCTTGTTGATCTTATTATTATAATTTTAATTACACGTGACACACATACATATAAATTTGAATGATAAAATGTGCACCCTCAATATGGGACACGCAAGGTCATACGTAAAAAGCGTGTAGGATTTTTAATGAAATTTATATATATATATATATATATATATATATATATATATATATATATATATATATATATATATATATATATATTTAAATAAACGAATGAAATATTCCATCCGGAACGAAAAGCACACACACGGGCAGAGACACACGAATATGGCACAATTGTGGAAAGTGGAGCACAGCAAAGTAAGTAGGTGATAGTGATGCTTTCCAGGCCAAGGGTAGCAGCAGCCACACGGGCATTCGTTCTATTAAACGCAAAATCAATCCCCTTTGCACTGGCTGCCGTACCAAAGCGCCCTAGGTGTACTATTCTACAGTTAAACTCAGTCTGTTTTGTTATACCATGAACATCTGCATATAGCAACCAACCAACCAGGTGCACAAGATGCTATTCAGTACCGTATCACTAGACATCTCTCTAACGGCGGCTTTCACTGATTTCATTACACCCGGTATTAATTACGCTAATTGCCGCTATAGCTCATGTAATTTCATCACAGATTGGCGAAGATACTATTATTAAAATTAGTACTTCTATTGATTAGATCCAAAACTAAAGATATTTATTTACTAACTAAATTGGTGGCAGTTGTTAAAATTTATTTTAATATTAATATAAACCATATAATATCGCAAAAAGCGCAACCAATTAAAGAAATAAATCAAGGCAGCTTATCAAACTGATCCTAAACAAGATATATCACTTTTTGATTTTTCACGTAGGTAATCAATAAATAGCATTAGAGTATCAAATTTCAATCCAGGAAATACAGTATCAATCCACATCTCATTAATATCAAATCTAATCCACCTCTGGTCGTACTCCCAGGGTATAGTATCAAACACTGAGTATCGATTAGACTCTAGTGACGTCACCGTGTGCTCTTACTCTTTCACGGACACAAGCGCATACGTGCATCGCGCATCATTTCTCTCCGTCGTTTCGCACACACAGACACACACGGTTTACACGCGCACACACACTTGCACGACTGGCTCCTATCAAAACAAACGCGCAACAGGCGCTCCACTATATTCCATTCTGTACGTCTCGCGGTGTGCTGTGTGTAAAAACACGAGCGACAGCGTCATTCAACAGGCGTCTCGACGCGTATAATTGTTCTAACAAGCGATTTTCAATACGTATATTTTGTGATGATTTTTTTCAAAAATTAATTACAGTTTCTAAATTTAAATAATATTAAAAGTGGTCTCGATTTTTTTTTCTTTAGTTAATATTAATTAAATTGCAGTGGATTTTATATAATTTAAACATTAATTTAAATCACGATTATTTTTTATATATATATATGTATATATATTTTTTAAAAACATTTAGACATTTTAATTAAATTTTCTAGCTGAAATAATTTTGAATCTTTTCATATATAAATAATAAATTATAAATCATTTCCGTATATGATCAAAATATTAAATTGTTATTTGTTTTAAAATTGTTTTTAATTTCGTTAAATAATACTATTGTTAACATATGGTGCAAAAATATACATATATATATATATATATATTTTTTAAATAATATATGTTTAAATATTAACAATAATTAATGTTTAAACAATATTAATTCAAATTAAATAAATTTTGATTATGTTCTTCAATATAAACAATAATAAAACATAAATTCGTTATTTTTTGATGTTTTAAATTATTTTATAACAAAAAATTGTAAAAATTACCGAAATTATTTGTTGTAATTCAATAAATTCTAGCACCATATTGTTGTCATAGAAACAATCAATTATTGATTTAAAAGCTTGATAAAACATTAATATAATAGGTATAATCTAATATATATCGTTACACTAAACTTGAAAATACATTTATTAATGAATAAAATCATATAATTCATAGTTCCATTGCGACTATTATGATTTTATGATGGACTACGGAGAGAATAGAAATCGATTCGTATGCCCTAACGATAGGCAACTTGCACTACGCGCCAAGTAAGTATTTTTTAAATTTAATTTTATATTCTAGCTTAATAGCAACAAATTGCCACCCTATCTCTCCTAGATACACCACAAGGCACATTTGTAACCAGTCTTCCTCATCTACACCCAACATTCACGAAAGTTTTATGATGCTTGAAATTTAAATCTTGTATTTTTTTTATTTTTTTTTTGTATATGTGATATCTGTTGTATTATCTAGCAAATATTGTTTGTTGAAGTTCATTACAAGTTAAATGAGATCAAAATAGAATTTATCGTCGAATTTAAAATTCTCTTTAGAATAACTGGCATTTAAATTGACTGTTGGTGCAGAAACCTTCATAAAAATCACCAAGTTTTCCACGAGTTCCGAAGCAATAATAAAGTAATGATATCACGAAATAAATTAAATTCGAAACAGAATTTTCGAAAAGAAAAAGTTACATCTGTAAATCATATCAGAAATAAATGAAGTTATACGAAATAGAATTCAGAAACGCCAATTGGTTCTGAATTCAGAAATACCGATGTTCATATTTAATTATTAATATTACATTGTTACTTAAAAAAAAAAAACAACATTTACAATTTAATTGTAGTTTTACCACAATAACATACAACCTGTAAAACAAACATAATGTTTTTTTTACAGTGTATATCCTGTGGAGAGATAAAAATCAATTGAGATCGTTGCGCGTTATGTTCTCCTGGTAATTAAAACAACGAACGATCCAATTTCTACAGTTTGTAATTAATGTTTATACTATAAATACCCCAATTAATTTTAAAATTATTGATTGATTGTTAATTAAGGCAAAGAAAATGCTGCGGTATGAGGGGGTTGTGGGGGGGTGAGGGGCGAAATGTGTTTTAATTATCTAAGCGTCGAAAGTCTAAAAATATTTACAAAAATGTTAAAAGAAATGCATCAGACAAATAAGTACACAGATGAAAACGTAAATCAATCAATCAATCAATCATCTCATATGTCAAAGAGTGCTAGGAAAATTAATCTGAACAGTAAAAACGCGAATGGCAATAAAGTGAACAATTCGCGATGTTTGTTAAACAAACAGAGACAATAAAATGCAAACATTTGAAATTAATCAATCGCTAATAGGAATGGAAAGATAATCAATAAATACCACTTGTTACTTGACAATGACAGTGTGTTCCATACGAGTAGTGCATGCACATTAGATTAACATGTGCTAATGCACATTAGATTAACATGTGCTAATGGATGGATGGATTGGGAAAATAATATTGAATATTATTTGTTATCTTTATTTAGCTAAATTCTGGTTTTCGCTCAGATGAGCAATGCAATGATGTATATAATGGCATTTCTTAAATAAACCTGAATTATGTCAGTTTGGTATATATCATAAACAGAATTCGAAATTCGTTAGGGTTGCGCATAAAACTATATAAACATAAACAGGGGTTGTGTTTACGAGAATATTTTTACACTCTCATTTGCAAGTCAAATGTATGTATGTATGTCACTTTCGTAAATTGGAACACGACGTATATATAATTAAAGAAGTGTTCTTTTTTTAACTAGTACGTCAAAGTGTTTACTTAAAAACATTTTTTTTTGTGCTGAAGTAACACAAAAACAAAACATGTGTATAATAGAGTAAAATATATGTAAAATATAATGTAATCGCATATTGTCATAGTAACGAAGCTTTTATCATCATTTGTTCACATACACTGTAAAACATTACTGTAATTTGACTTATTATTTATTGAAAAAAACTAAATTTAATTATTATATACTAGTACTCCCTTCGTGAATTATTATTATTAATTATTAAATCTGAATTGATTTTAAAATTTTGTATTCGTGACAATCTAAAGATTTAAACAACGCTATATGTACTACCTAGATTGATTTATCATTTAATTGAGTCGATTTTATAAAATTAATGACGACATAAAGTCGAATTTCCTAACATTTTTTATAGTACAATAACTACTGATTTACGCGACCTTATTACATTTTAAGACTGCATTTCCGTTATTATTTTCCTTAAATTAGAACCACAGTCAGCAAACTATACAACAAAAGACATTTTGTAGGATTAAATCCACCATCTATATGTGATTTTCAACTTTTCTGTCCATATAACATTTGTTGTTTAAAATAACTATACTAAATACTTTCGAGGTCATTAAAGACCCCACATTACTTGTGGCATAACGGGAAATCAATGTACTAGTAAAGAATGAATTAAAAAAAAAAACTTTCATGGAGATATCAAAAAGCAATTAATTTGTGTCAATTGCCAATTTATTGTAGATTACGAACGGGATGGTCGATAAAAACAGGTTCTATGGGTTATCAAAATTCATCAAGTACTAGTACTCGTGGTGGGCTTGACCCCGATGAACAAGCCACCATATTGGATGTAATACACCGCGCCGAACAACTAGAGTTGCGAGAACAAGAACGAGTAATGCATTATGATCAATAGTAAATCAATCTGGATTTAACACAAATGTCTAGGTCGGCCGGCTAGTAGATCGCTTAGAAAACATGCGACGGAACGCTTTGGGACGCACGCCGTCACAGTGTCTCCTCTGCGGGGACCACTTCGGCATCCTAGGGGCTCAAAGTGTTCATTGTATTGCCTGCAGGAAGCTTGTATGTCAGAAATGTGCGATAGAAGCGAGCACAAAGAAGCATGTTGTACATCAACACCATGGGTAACCACTTTTGTTGATTTTAGTTTAGAAAGAATTTGTATTTCATGTATTAGCAAAACAGGAAATAGTTTAGCCTTTTTTATTATTTAATAGTAAGGATCAATGGCTGTGCAAAATATGCGCTGAAACTCGGGAAATGTGGAAAAAATCTGGTGCTTGGTTCTTCAAAGGTCTACCTAAGTACATCCTTCCTGGACAGGAAACGAAGCGGGGACCTGGTAGGCAAAGCTCACCACAAAGTGTCAAAGGAGATGAAGATAGCAGTTCCGAAGAAGAAAAGAGAGGATTTTTAAGTTCTAGAGAGAGGAGATACTCGGACAATAATAGTTAGTTTTATTATTTCTATTTTATAAATCAATAAACTAAATTTGCAATAATTTCCAAATCAAAATCGGATCGGTGTAAAACATTCAAGTTTTTCGGTGTCCTGGCGAACAAACGCGCAACACATGTAACTACTATAAATTTCAGTAGCGTAGAATTATTTTATTTCGAAAAGTCAACCAATAACCTATATTACCAGATGAAAACTTTAAAAATAGTAATAAACGTTTTAATTTGCGCCGTAAATCTATTTTCTTAGAAAGTCAATCACACGAAAATAATAAGCCGATTGTCCGAAATCCTATTAGCGCATTTTCAATCAAGGAAATGATTCGTTTTCAGCTAGCCCATACCACGAGACATCACCCCATTACTTAGCCGACGCAAATCACCATGCAATGTACAGTCGCCAAACTAGTTCATCCGATTCGCAAAAATCATCAAATCTAGCCGCATCATCAGTGGAGATTGAAAAATGGGATGAAGACAGCTGCACTGGACACGTAGGAGATATTTACAGAAGAGACTCAATCGCTAGCAGATCGCTATCCGAATGGACATGGAACGAAGATAAAATATCGCCTAGTGCTAGCAGTGTTGTTAGTTCCAATATGGGATGCAAGGTAAAATGAATTAACTGCAATGTTCTAACTATATTTAATATTTGGATTACTTTTAGAGTATCCAAGAAGAACAGAAACCAATCGACCCGTCTACAGGCACAATCGAAATAACTTTATCGTACGACGCAATCACTGACACACTCCACTGTACTGTACACCGAGCCAAGAATCTACAAGCAATGGATATCAATGGTCTGGCGGATCCGTTTTGCAAGCTCAACATCTTACCGGAAGCGAAACTGTGTACAAGGTTACGCACGAAGACTGTTCACAAAACGAGGAACCCTGAGTTCAATGAAGCGTTGACTTTTTATGAGATTAGCGAAAATGATTTATTGAAGAAGTCACTACACATTCTAGTGTTGGATGACGATAAATACGGACATGATTACATGGGGGAGGCGAAATTAAGTTTAGTTGCACTCAGAGTAACAAAATCAATCACCGTAAGTAATTTCATCCCAGTTATGTTCACATCAAACAAAGAATTCAAAACAAATTATAATTAAATCGCATGATTTCTAGATGACGGTGGCTTTAGAAAAAACATTGCCAGATGATTGGTCAATGGGGCCTAATACAGTATTACCACCTTGGTTCGAAGACCCGTGGTCTAGAGGACAGATTTTAATATCGCTGTGTTACAGTACCAGAAGAAGAGCTCTACTGGTAACCGTGGTTAGATGTGCTAACCTGTTACCCATGGATAATAATGGATTCTCTGACCCTTTCGTTAAATTGTAAGTTTAGTTAGAAAAAACATTTAGATTTGTTCAAAAATACGTCTATAATTTCAGACACCTAAAGCCCGATCCGCATCATCGCAAACACAAAACATCGATTAAATGGAAGAACTTAAATCCGTATTACAACGAAGAGTTTCCATTTGAAACAAGACCTAACGAGCTATCTACTCAAAGTTTATATATAACTGTTTGGGATAAAGATTATGGTAAGTCGATTTTAAGGGAGCATTGTTTGTGTTATTTATTAATTAATATTTTGATTATTTTTAAGGGAAAAGTAACGATTACTTAGGCGGTCTAATCTTGGGTGGAGCGGGCTCGAAAGGCCGCAGATTAAAACATTGGTTAGACATGATTCGATACCCGGATCATAGGCATGAATACTGGCATAACTTGACTGAAGATACTCTTTCAGATTAATTTTACTAAACATATTTCGCCTTTCCTAACATTATTTATTTTTGCAAAGATAATCTATTAAATGTAATTGAAATTGTTGAAAATTGTAAGTGTATAAAAGTATAAATTATGCTTTAAATGAATGAATATTAAGAATCAATATATCTGGACTTCACTACGTAATAATTATAGCATAATAATCTAACTCTATCATTATTACACTAATAACTACTGTAATTGTTACTGGAAAAAAATCATGTTATTTATGCTCAATAATCCGCAAACCGAATTAAGATAAATAGATAATCGACGCAAACATTTTTATATATTCAAATACACCATAAACAAAAGCAAGAATCAGATCACACAAATATAATAACGCAACAATAATAACTCCTAACAAATACAAAATCATAATATAAATCAAAACCAAAATATAAATTATACTCACTTATCACTGTTTCTCTCAATGTGAAATGTTAAAAACATATAAAATAACTATGTTCAATGGACTATAAACAAAATTATTTATTGTTAACAATGTCGTCTTATTTGTTATATTCTTCTACAAAAAAATTCAGCTCATCTAAGTTGAATTAAACTCATGTTCATTCTCTTATACGTTTGGTAGAACGAGCAAGAACATGTGATTAAAATGTCAAAAACTGATTTTATTTGTAAAAGTATATAAGCTATTGTTAAACAATTTACTCATACATTGTTACTGAATTTATATTTTAACCGATATGTACTATCTTTACTGTAATTGTATTAAATAAAACCGTTAAAAATGTGTAATTGTTTTCGTAAATTCAAATATATTAAAGCGCGTTCTTCACTACAACAAACACCAATACAAAATGCCGGCTCTCTAGTAGGTAGCTCCATCGTCTAGCAACAATAGAGCGGCGAAGCCATAAACTATTAAACTTAACGTGCCAAAGTTACTAGATATTTGTACGTTTATTATAAATCTCTTTTATATTAGTTAAATAACTATATAAATAATTCAAAACTAGATGGTAAACAATATGGTTTTATTTGCGAAAGTTATTTGATGTTTTTAAATATAAAAAGTAAAGATACTTTCAAATATATAACCAACATTATAAATCAAATGAAACTAAGTTGTACGAAGTAATCCTAGCAGTATTGTTCAGTGTCCGATTTTGTGGCGTTGTATCAACGAAAAGTGTTAAATAAGGAGTAAATCCGTAAAAGAGTGCATAAATATATATATATCTGGTGTTATATAGGTGCTGAACTGTTTAGTTATTTTAGATATTGTAAACTAAGTAATAAACATATATCGCTCTAAGAAAAATCAATGTCGGTTGAGCTTTAAGGCTGTGTTTGTGTTTTTCTAAAAAAGAACAATGGATAACAATATTAGGCAATACGCGTTAAAATGGAATGATTTCCACGTGAAATTAATATCGTCGTTTCAACATTTACGAAATGAGTTCGATTTTATAGACGTTACTTTAGCGGGAGACGGTTATTCCTTTTCGGCTCATAAAGTGATTTTATCGGCGTGTAGTCCTTATTTTCGACAGTTGTTAAAGGCGAATCCGTGCCAGCATCCGATAATAATACTGCGCGATGTGGACAAACAAAATATGGAGAACTTATTAATGTTTATGTATAACGGTGAAGTGAATTTGGAACATGAACAACTCGCCGATTTTATTAAAGCGGCACAGTTATTAAAAATCCGCGGTTTAGCTGATATTAAAGATACGTTCGCGCAACTTGAAAATGAATCTTTCGGAAGTAAAGATTCGACTGCAACTGTCACACAATCACATGAGAAGTTTGTATCAAGCACACCTAAATATGAACAACGTATGGCTACTCCAGTTCCTGAACCTGAACTTATTCTACCAAATTTGATTCCTGAACCAGGTAATTCATTAATTATATCTAAACGATATTAGTTGATCGATATATATATATATATATATATATATATATATATATATATATATATATATATATATATATATATATATATATATATATATATATATATATATATATATATATATATTTGTTCTACGCGCATCCGCTTGTTATTTTTAATATGTTTACATTATATATGAATTATTGCTAATTTGTTATTATTTAAGTAATTTTACAAATAATGTATGTAATTACTTAATTATTAAATTGTATCTATTTGTGTAATTGTTTGAATATATTTAGAATATATATAATAAAGGTAAATATATAGATATGTTTATTATCTGTAATTAATTTCTGATATCGTCGCTATATAGTAATTAATTAAATTGTTCTGTAAGCAGAAAATTGTATAATTACTAAACATATTATCAAATGTTGCAATATTGCGTCATTTTAAACATCTAGCAATAATAAAATATCTAATACGTTTAATCACACTTGCGAGTATTTGATATAATTGTTTTAAAAACCGTTCATAAAATAAAAAAATGCATTTTTAACGCTCCTTTTATTTATTTCTTATCAGATCCGCACTCAATGGAAGCACCTTCATCATCACACGCACCCGAACCCGAACAAATGGATCAAAAAATAGCAATAATCGATTTAATCGAACCAAAACAAGAACCGATCGAATTAATCGACGAAGACATTTCGCTAGAAGATGTTAGTGCTGAAGACATAAGTAACATGTCTTCAATGTCCAATCAATCATATAACGACCCTGACCATGGCAACAACGGTAATGAAACAGCTACAAATTCCAACCAAAATCTACCCGGTTCGTCCGATCAAAAGCGGCCCAAAGTGGAAGTACAACCTCGGCATCTGGTTCGGTGAGTTTATTTTTCACTTCTTTGGCACTCTGTTGCGTAATTTGGATCAATTGTATTACGAATCAGCTCAATTCTCTACACAAGTTACTTTAGTGATATCTGCTAACACTAAAATGGCTTTTTACCACTTAGATTTAGCAATTCTGTGTATTTTATTACCGATATGTAGTAGGATGTGATGTACTTGTGGTTTGGAGCACAGGAGAAATTGATAAAATCTATAAGTTCGTTTAATTCGATTACTTATATAAAAACAAATTAATTATTTGATGTCATTCATGATGCACATCTTTCAATTGGTCACACGGGAAAGACCCGAATGGTACAAGTATTAAAGAAGAAACTATTTCGTTGTACTTAAGGATATGCAAACAGTGTCAAGAAAAAAGAGCAAATTGTTGTTCTTTCAAATTCTAAGTTGAAGGAATTCAAATGAAAAGTAACTTTTTTGATAGAATTGAGCTGATTTCTGTTTAGTTTTTTTTTAAATAATATATTGTACCAACCCAACTGGAGTACAAATTTATTTTGTATCACATATAAGGCCCTAAATGACAATCTTGTTACAACTTCAATTGAAAACTAACGTTATGGTTTTACCAATACCAAAGCTACCTAACCATATTACATATAGTTACTTCGTTACAAATCAAATAAATTACTAATCACAAATGTGATACACGCTCAATTATTATGATGTTGCGAATATTATCGCGTACCATAGTTAGATATTATTTACATGTCAGTTTGTGACGTCATTTCTTACTAAATACAGTTATTTTGTAACTACAGTAACTACTCAGAATACAAATATGATTAGTTATGTATCAAGTAATTAAATGTAGCTTAGTTTATTATTAAATTGTTATCATTAATTATAAAGTAGGTACTCTAAATTAAATACATCTCTTCTATAGGGATGCTGGACAGGTATGTTATAGACATGTATTCGCTCTTAAATATAAGTCAATTTAAACCAATTTGATCCGTAGATTGATCCATATTACGCAACTTAGTATAATTCTTGATGGTATAAAAATAGTTTAATTTGTGGTTTGGAGACAGTAATTTAAATATTGATACATTTATAAATATGTTTGTTAAATAATTAAGTTTGATTAAATTATATGTCAATACCTTTTTTTTTGTTAATTTAAATATTTTTTATATAAATTTAAAAAAAAATATTACAACCACCGGTTAAACTTTCTTTATAATATTGGGTAGTAGTTAAAAGGGAAAGATAAATGATTGAAAGTGAATTGAAGGATTGGATGAAAGGGTTAAAGGTGGTGTACGAAATTGATAACAGAAGCGCGAATTTATAAATATTCGTACAAATTCTGTGTTCGTTTGAAAGTATTTTTAATATTTAGACTAAATGGGGTTTAAGTTTCTCTGATGAAGTCTAAACTACTACAATTTGGTGACGTCATCAAAGACATGTATTATATGTGTTTGACTTATCTACACTTGGTATTTAATTATATAAAAGAAGTCTATTTTTATATAGACATCTGAGAATAAAAATGTATTTATTTTGTGAGTATACTACATTATCGTCAAATGAATATTCGAAGTTTGCGCATGTTTTTAAGCGAATATATTTCGACAAATGAATTTTCGCTAATGCAAATTCAATCTCTATTATTGGATTTAGTTCATTATCAACGTTAGCTATCGAAACTAATATGAACAATATAACCAAATAATAATCATTACTGGGTAACATAATCATGCTATAATTATTACTTAGTTAAGACTAAACACAAGGCTAGTTTTTTTTTATATTAAAGCTACAACATGTAACATAACAATAATTCACAAAAAGTGAGTTATGTTATGTATCCGCCACCCTAAAGTTTAATTTAAATTTCGTACACCACTTTTTACACGAATGAAAAAGTAGCTTTGTCTAATCATGTGAACATTTCTTTAAAAAGAAAAAGAAATATGTCAAAATTAAAAGTACTTCGTGCCCATAGTATACCAAATAAAATATCTGGAATGTGATACAAAGTGCAACTTTTAATTCCGGGTGAATGTGCTACCCGAAATGTAACGACGCCAAATAATGATTTTAGTTCAAAATTGAACATCTTATCAACGTTTTGGACAATGTATCCATTATGCGAGGTAAAAATGTTGTTTATTGTGCGCATGGCGCGTCGTCAACATCCGTTTCAGTGTTGGGAAAGTCTATTCGGAAATACACAATAATGAACCGAATATTATTAAGTTATTGAAAATTATCTACCTATTTGTCTGAATTAGGTTGATGAAAGTATCGAAAATTTTATAGTATATGAGTAATTAAGATAAGCACTTAAAGATAATTGTAGGCTTTTTAACAAATCAACGCATATAATGGCTAAATCTTTCGAAAAACATCTGGATTATGTGCTATTCTGTACACGTATTATAATATAAACTTCCATTGTGCTCGGAAGTGGGTGTAACTGAACTTACTATCTTGTACTACTTGTACACGCCGGTAGGTGTCTATATGCGTATCCCTATACAACAAAAATCACTCGTTTTTTCTCACTTCTATATTCTATACAAAGTCGAATTTTGAAAGGGAGTCTGGTTAAACATCCGAAATGTGTACCTCATATTAACAAACATACTCGAATTGATGCATATTAAAATCGCGATTCGTGATTCTAAAATCATTTGTTTGGATTGTGTAAATGACGTCAACTTTTATTTCGAAATTGCAAATGGAAAAGTGGCGTTCATTACTCTAATCCTGCGTTCGTTTTCCAGGTGCCAGTCCACTCGCGGTTGGGGGCCGTACAGGCCTAAACCAAAATGTCCCATTTGCGAACGCAAATTTAGTACTGCTGGTAGTCTGAGTCAACATATGCTCAATCTACACAGCCCCCCAAACATCGTATATCCCTGTCAATTGTGTGCTAGAGAACTAAAATCTAGGCAATATTTAAGAACTCATGAACTTACTGTGCATGGTATTAAAAAACGTTACTTAATTAAATAGTTACAAAGCAGAATTGCACTAGATTCAAGAAAGAAAATACGAAGCGAATATTCTACTTGATATAGTAGCTTAAATTAACTAAGAATAATACCAACGCATATTCTAATTTAAGCTTCAATATATTCGAGTATAAATATATATTTATAAAAAAAATGATTTTAAACCTCTGAATTATTATTTATTTATTTAAAAAAATGTTATTTATAAGTTATTATCAAATTACAGAATAGACATTCTCAGAAACGCCATCGTCTATTTTGTAAAAATATATTTATCTCGCCATACTATATTATTTATTGTTATGTATAAAAAGACATTTTGAAGAAGTTTCATATGTATTTGGTTGTAATAATTTAATTCAATCGCAATGAATTGAATTCTATAATATATGTTATAACTATTATTAAAGTTATCAATATTTAATAGAATTTTTACTCAGTTTTCGGTATAATATACCGGTTTTTTCTCATCCTAAATTGGTTACGTTCCAGTTTCACATAACTAGTGCATCATCACGCAAGAATTAACGCTTACTAACGAATAGCAAACAAATCATCACTAACCTACACACGCTAATCATTACTAGGCATTTAAACTCATTGTTGAGAATAACGTCCGAAGTTACCCGAATGCGTTGACTCTGTACATGTGTCATGCGCGTTACTATTTCCGTACGATAATTTATACTATTTCTAGTATATTACCGTATGGTAATTAGTAAGTGATCTCATACAAAAATCTAAAACGTCCTCCAAACGCCACTCTAATAAAGATGTCTCTTTCAGAAAAAGAAAACCTATGATGCCATGCCTACAGCAGCAAATCCAATGTTTCGATTGTGGATACATGTCAACGTCGCCGGGAAATTTACGACAACACACTCGCACTAAACACGACCCAAACCGTCCAGTTTTCCTCTGTAATTATTGCAAAAAGAAATACTCGTCTCCGAGTAACCTACGGGCGCATGTTAAGAATGTGCATAGCAATGTGTCGAAGGAAAAGTGGCCTAATTGCACATTGTGTGATAAAAAGTTCAAAACTACGCATTATCTACGCACGCATATGTATCATCAACATAATATTCGAGTGTTAAAAAAGACTTAGTTTATAAACTGTTGTGCAGTGTTGAAAATGTTTGCCAACATTTCTATTTAATTACCACCTAATTATTTATCTCTTTACCTCTATTATTCAATAATATGTATCAATAAAAATATATCCTGAAGCAATACGTTTGAGCAGTTACGAATAAAAAAAATATATAACTTATTAAAAATTATTTTCTTATTTTATAATAAACAAAACCTATAATAACAACGAATCGTCTACACTTTTACAGATTCAAGAACGTATTTTATATACTTGTCTTTTTAATCTGTCTATGCGAAAATCTGCATTAAAGTTACGGTTCTGACTATACATTTATATATTTATGATGAAAATGAAATTAGCAATATACTACTATAATTATAATAGTAAGTAATAGACCTAAATAACAATTAGGACAAATAAAATATAACTGAATGAAGTCACATAACTAATACCCGGTGTATCTTTCAGAAAAGAAAGAATCCGCAGGCGCGCGTCGTACGAGATTGCCCAGATCCAATGCGCCGATTGCGGATATATGGCACCGACGCCGGGCAATTTACGCAAACACGTCTACGTCAGACACAACCCCAACCGGCCGAAATACACGTGCGCGCTATGCAGTAACACGTACTCGACGCAGAGTAATCTCAAATCGCACGTTGATAATGTCCACGTCGAAGTACCGATTGAGCAATGGCCCAAGTGCCAACATTGTAATAAAAAATTCAAAACGCAACACTACCTAACGGTACACGAGTATCAAGCACACTCCATCCGAAAGTTTAAGAAATATAACTAAGGAACTACTATTTATAATTTAAATATAGGATATGAGTATACATTTTTATATTTATAATAAACGTTGATTTTTTTAAAATTAATTTGTAGTCGCTGAATTTATTTTTAAAGTTATGAGATTATTTATAAAACCACATAAGATTTAATTATTTACAAACATATAAAAAACTGGCCATCTTATAGATGAGTGTTGATAATTAATAAGCATATTAATAGTTTTTATATCAATCTACCCCATAGGTTGGTAGTTATTGTTGTAATTTTTTTTTATCAGTGTTTGGTTTGAATATATATATATATATATATATATATATATATATATATATATATATATATATATATATATATATATATATATATATATATATATATATATATATATATATATATATATATATATATATATATATATTCTTGATATTGCTGCCTGTCGTAGATTAAAATCTAACTATTAATGCAATTCTAAGCACGTCTGTATATCTTTATTAAAAAGCCTACAGTTATTTCTGCCACCATATTGAAACAAAATGGCGACCATTTAACATCTAACCCAACGCATCGACTTGGCATACATTTTCAATGTACATACATCTCTATTAACTATTCTTAACATATAGAGTTGTCAGCTCTCTTTCAATTTAATATATATTTATAATGCCAATTATTTCCTATATTACTATATGTTAGTGACGTCATCCTGTTCATATTATTAATAATTAAAAAATATGCATGTAAATATAATTAAAGAAATTTAAAGATGTAGTAAATTTGTTTCTATATTAGTGCGCAACAGATAAAATGACGGTCTATGTGAATAAGTTGCATCTGTGCTTTAGAACAGTAAGAATCAGTATTTCCATCTCCAAATAAAGCTCCGGATAAACTATCTGGTACATAGTTCAATTGTTTACATACGTTATCCTATGCTTATCTGAAGGTGTAAATACTGAACCGAAATAATATATTTTAAATATTTAAGGAGCCTGAAAATAATTTTCAGTTTTTGTATCAACCATTCAAAAATAAATGACTATAAAATGAAATGTGTTTAACTCTCTTCAATTCACTTTCAAACCCTAAATAGCATAAGTATCACTTATTTGCTAAAAGTATACAAATTCAAACAAATACTTTTCAGATCAGAACTCGAGACAACAACGTCGAAAGTATCAAATTTTCAATGTACCGAATGCACACGTATGTATTCAACTGCCGGCAACTTACGTGGGCATATGGATAGAAAGCATAATCCAAACTTTACCGGATACCTTTGTCAACATTGCAATCGAAGTTACTCAGCGCTGAGTAACTTGAACAGTCACATTGAGCACATGCATAATCCAAGTCGCAAATGGATCCCTTGCAAACACTGCAACAATACGTATTCGACGGCGGGGAATTTGCGTCGACATGTGATAGACATGCACAGCAAAACGCCTAGAGTTTGGTTTTCGTGTGGCAAATGTGAACACAAATTTCTTTCAAAAGTTAAACTTGACAACCATGACCGAAGGAGCCATAGTATTATTTCTTTTAGGGAAGAGTTTGGTGTATATCAAAGAAACTTATTTCCAGATAACACCACAAATAATTAAATTATTATATCTAGTTATGATTATATATGACGCTATAGTACTTAATGATCGATTTCAGTATTTGGATTCTGCAAATTTTGATTTCTTATTAAAATTACCGCTCTGAATAGAGTTCTAAATCCATTCATAGATGGGGTGAGATAGACTTATAAATGCACTAACTGATGTACTTTATACTTACAATTAAATACTGTGTCATGAGTCATAAAATTTATAGAAGTAAAAAATGATTTTTATTTGTGAAATTTAAAATGATTGCTAATGTATATAACCAGCAATGTAATTAAGTTAATTTTAAATGGTAAAACAAATAAATAAATTTGAACTAATATTTAGTTATTAATATCAATTTAGACCTTAAATTCCTTCAATTCACTTTACAAGGATACTATTGACATTTATTTACTAGTTCTCTTATTCCATTTAAGTCTAAGGAGTACTTCGGAGTATCAAATATATAAAAATAGATCCCGAAATCTATAATGTGTTTTAAAATGCTATTATTGTTGATGATCATTAATAGATGTAGTAATCTTATTTGTGAAAATGGGTGTTATTAAAAAAATAGTGATTGTGAATGATGAAAATACTACAATCCTAGCTGTGAGTGACTCTATCGCTAGTACTACGTATAAAACTAGTAGCGAACATTCACAATGGAGGACTAATGGCGTCCCTCATTCTGTTTCCAGATTCGGAATTGTCGCAAATACCAAAAGAACAGTCCAGGATTATCGTTGCCATATATGCCATCAAGATTATTCGCATCCGTCTAGTTTACGTATTCATATCGAACAAAAACATAGTATCCTACCGCCTACGTTTAAGTGTAACCATTGCCACATGATGTTTAAAACTCGAACATATCTGATCATGCATGAGCATAGAGTACATCAAGTTTATAGGCGTGGGAAAGGGAAAATGGGGCGTTTTTAACCACCATAGAGTTATATATATATAAATATATAGATGGGAATGAATGTAAAGGGGTTTTTACCACCCTATTTGATGGGGTTGTGTATGTGTGTATAACATTTGACTTTCATTATTGAAAAATTGCAATTGTCTCCAATGGTGAAAGTATTGGGCGAAATAAAAGATGGTTATTTAACAAGAAATAATGTTTAAGCGTGCTATGATGTGGAGTTGGTTTTATATATATATATATATATATATATATAAAATAAATGATTAAAACACTTGGAAACTGAAGATTAATTGCGTCGTTCGTTGTTTCCAGATTGGAGACTGACGCAAATTCGAAAACCAGAGTCCAGGAACATCGTTGTTCTATGTGCAATAAAAAATACTCGAATCTGTATAGTTTACGAACGCATTTCAAACAGAAACACAGTCCTCTGCCACCGTCACTCAAGTGCAACCATTGCGATATGATGTTCAAAGTTAAAAAGTATTTGATTATGCATGAGCATCGAGTTCATCGTATTTACAGAAAAGGGATGAAACAAAGTCGATTTTAACCGTAGCACTTACATATTTTTAATATTCAGAGAATTTTAAATCTAACTACTGCTAATAATTATCTTCGTTATTTTATTATTTAAGTAACTAAATTATATTTTAGTAAAAAAACTAAGAATAATAAATAAAAACTAATACAATATTCCACTTTTAATATATATATATATATATATATATATATATATATATATATATATATATATGTATATAAGATTTTATAACAATTTAAAAAAAACGTGTAAATATAGGGAATTACATATTTGAAAGTTTCGAACTTAGGGATCGTGACGTAACGTTCCCCTCTGAGATTTTTTATAGTTAACTATATATGCACGTAATTTAATATGTGGAAAATTACGATGTGTGCTTGATATGTAATTAAATAGTAAATAAATTACAATGAGATTGACGTCACTTTAACTCATCGCTAATATCAAACATTAACACCATTTTCTATAATTACGTATTAATTAGAAACGTATATCTGCTGAGATAATCGCAGTATCTAGAATGGAATCTCGTTTGTGGAACATCTATTCAACAGATGAGTAATTCCTTATCGCCAACATAAGTGCAATAATAAATTTTCCTGGTGTAAACGAAAAATAACATTTGTGAATCGAATTTGCCGAATACCTACTAATTGCGAAACTTATGTTTCCAGATTGAAAACATCGGCAAATTCACAAAGAACAATCCAGGATCATCATTGTCGTATTTGCAATCGAAAATATTCGCGTACGTCCGCTTTACGTACACATATCCGCCAGAAACATAGCACGCTACCGCCCGAATTTCAGTGTAGCCATTGCCATCGAATGTTTAAAACTCGACAATATTTCAGTTGTCATCTGAACGAAGCACATGGTATTTTTATTAGTAAACAAAAGGTTATTATTCTCTGTAATTATATATATAAAATAACGTAATATCGCAATAATTCGTGAATTATTTATGCAGCTCTAGTGAAACACGATATGAGGAAAAAAGTCTAATTGTATTTTCTTTTACGTGTAAGAACACTAAAAATAAAATCAATGTTATCGAGTATTAATGGTGGAACTCGTTATGCTTCCAGATCGAAGACAATCGGAAATTCACAAAGAACAACCCAGGAACACCGTTGCCATATATGCAATCGATATTATTCACGCCACTTTAGTTTACAAATACATATGAAACAGAAACATAGTACGCTACCGCCAACATTTCGGTGCGACACTTGCGATAAGATGTTCTACACGCTACAATATTTAACTACTCATCAAAATAAAGTGCATGGTGTGTTTGGAAAACGCAGTTGCAAATATTTTTAATTTTTATCACTGCCATGATAATTGCGTGAAAAATACTCATTTATATCACAATTAATTATATAAATTATTTATCAATTATATTTAAGTAAAAAATAAAGTATAATATGAACAAACTTGTTCTTTTAGTCACCACCAGAAACGCATGCAACTCCTTATAATAAAGTCTGATGATGAAAGAATAGTTCTAAAATTCGCCACTAGAAACGCGTAGTGCTCCGACTTTTAAATAATAAAATTAGAGCAGCACTAATAGTGGAACTCGTATGTTTGCAGATTGATGGCAAGTGAAATTCCGCAAACAACTCAGCACCATCAATGCAAAATATGTAAACGTAAATTTCCACGTGCGTCTACTTTACTTGGCCATTTGCAACGAGAACATACAAAAACGACCAGATTTGAGTGTTACCTTTGCAAAAAGAAGTTCGAAACTCGACTGTATTTGACCATGCATCAAATTAAAATGCATGGTCTCTTTATGTATAAAATTTCGGAGGAAAAGAAATTGACATAATTAGCTAGGCTATTAGATTCTAAAAAGGTGATTTACTAAATTAAATAAAAAGGCTATTTAATTAAAAACATCTATACGAGAAAATATAATAAATATTGCTTACAAATAAATAAAATAATTCAACATATTTAAAGTGAGCTTGAACGAAGTATTTATATTTAAAAGAAGTATTTAATCAAATTGATTCAGAATCAAAACCATAATAATGGTGGTCATTATTCATACCTTATTAGTAAATACTAAAGGTGCTATTTTATTTTATTTTTCTCTACCATAATTAAACACTTAAATTATGTTTATTATTATATCAAATGCAACTTATATTCCATTTTTCCTGTATGTACCACACCATTCTATCTAGCATGGGAGATGTGTGTACTAAACCTAACGGTGTGACGTCATAAGTATGAAAAGCGCTGCTTTCCGTATGTATTAATGTTGGTATGATTCTGAATTCATTTGATGACGCCTATGAAACAACAAGTCCTAAGGTTCGCTCGTTATGTTTACAGATTGCAGAAGAAGCTTCCTTCAATAAGAAGACTGCCAGAACACCGTTGCCATGTTTGCCACCGAACCTATACGCGAACTACTACTTTACGTACTCATATAGAACAAAAACACAGCATGAAACCACCAACATATGAGTGTAGGGTGTGTCTAAGAATGTTCAGAACTCAACAGTATTTATCGAATCATAAAAATAGCAAACATCGTATTTTTTAACTAAATTATTGAATACATTATTTGATATATTCATAAACAAAGTAAAGCTATAAACAATTTTTTGTTTTGACTATTATTATTATCTTTAATTTATAGTTATATAAGCTATCTTTTTTAACAAGTGATTTAATATAAATCGCTTAGCTTCTATTGTAATTAGGAAGCAATGTTTTTGAGACCACATTGGTCCCAAATGTATGAGTCCTCACATGGCACTCAAACATGTTTTTTTTTACAAATTTATATAAATAACTCAAATATATTTTAGTAAAACATTTCTTAAATATAGTGACACAATTAAAAGAATCTATTCGCTGAAACGTAATAATTTTACAAATTAATCTTTTTATTTATTAATGTTAAAATAATTGTCAAAAAAGCAATGTATTAACATATATATAAATAAATACTTGGCTAAATATTTAAATTTGTTTTAATCAACAATGGACGTTTTAATGAACGATTTTTTGTGCAGACTAACATTGAATATAAATGATCAACATTACCATCAATTTCGCAAAATGAAGATATGTAAACGATAGTCTTAAGTGACCCTAAAACGGAAAATAGACGAAGCCTAATAGGACATTAATAGAAATGCGACAACAATAACGCAATAATATGAAATAGCATAATTGAAAATGTCTCTGGCTATTTTCAGGTGTGATGTGTGAGTGAATCAGTCTGTTGTGAGTTGTTTTTATTAGTGACCAACTCATTAAAATATTTCAATGTAGCTTTTTATATGCGTAAACTTTAATACATCGCTTGATATTAGATATAAATCTATCAAGAAGATTTTTTAGCACTAATAGCGTCCCTCGTTATATTTGCAGATTGGCTACGAACGCGAACTATCAAAGGGAACACCATTGCCATGTATGCCTACGAAACTATTCGTGCCAGTCAAATTTACGTACACATTTGGCAACACAGCATGGCGACTTGCAGCCAACATATAAGTGTAATCATTGTGGTCAATTGTTTAAGACACAACAGTATTTGAACACTCATCAGAATAAAAAACATGGGATTTATAGACGTAAACTTGGACAAATACAATCACAAACATCGGATTGGTCAAAAGTTACCAAATTTAGACCAAATTAAATTTAATTTTTAACGAAGTATACAATAAAAAATTCTTTGAAATAACAGGAAAAAGATCTATACTACTACTGTGTTTGAACACAAGATTTTAATTTAGTTAAGATTAATTAAGAATATATATATATAACTTGACCAAATATTCAATTATTTTATTTTTAATTTTCTACAAGAATAAAAAGCATATTCTAGAAAATCTATAATCATAGTTTAGGGCTAAAACATCTATTGTATTAGTCTTAGTACTTATTGGATGTTTTACCAAAGATTACTTATTAATTGTAATTAATAATTATAAATAAAGTGATGCCACATTTTGATTAAATAATAATTACGAAAGTTAATCATCACCTATCAATGATTCGCATATGAGGATTGTATATTATGATAACAATAATTATTAGGCAAGTGTGACCATTCTAAAACTGAATTAGGCAAATTGTGAATGATTTATTCCGGGAAAAGTAAATTGAGACACTTAAACTTAAATTCTATTAAGATTGTCGAATACTAATGACGGAACTCGTTGTTTCCAGATTCGGGGCGGTCGACAATTCGCAAAGAACAACCCAGGAACATCATTGCCATATATGCCATCGACATTATTCGCGACTGTTTAGTTTACGCACTCATATCAAACAAAAACATAGCACGTTACCGCCAACATTTAAGTGTAACCATTGCGATAGGATGTTCAAAACGCGACATTATTTGGTGATTCATTTGAATTCCAAGCATCGTGTTTTTACAAAATAAAAATGTATGTTACACATACATCTTTAGTGGAGCTGTTCGAGCACTAATTGCGAAACTCGTTATGTTTCCAGATTTGAGACGGTCGCTCGCAATCAAAGAAAACCCCAGGAACACCATTGCCCTATATGCATCCATCGAGTTTATTCGCGCGCTGATAGTTTACGGACACATATCGAGCAAAAACACAGTACGCTACCGCCATCTATGAAGTGCAATCATTGCGATAAGATGTTTAAAACGCGGCTGTATCTAAGCATGCATATGAACCGAGTGCACAACATATATAAACATTGATCTAAACTTGATTAGCGCAAACGAATTTCGTTCAAATTTCTCATGGATTATAAAATGGATTTATGATATTAACAACAATTTGTTCAGTGCAACAATTACGATTAAGGAAATGATAATTGTTCGCCTTCAAAGTATCACAAATAAGTCGTTGTGTCTTATACGCGCCAATGAGAATTCGATTGTAGAATTAAGTTAGAATTACTGCTCATAGCACTTATAGAGCTTACAGATTTATACAGAATAGCATCATTACTGAAGAAATATTCGTGATTTAATTCTTTGTGTATTATATTAAGTTATTTTGCGTTTTTGGAGAATGCCCGGTTATAAATAACATCTAAAGGTCTGTGTTCTGAGTTTAGTCAAATTAAAGCAACTAACTATAATATTAAGTGGTTGTGATATCAGCTCAAATTTAATTTATATCTTAAAAACCACAATCATTTACATACGAATTTGTGTTCATAGTTTTAGAATTGTGTTTAATTTCCATTTAAATATTAATGCAGAAAAGCATCTCATATTCATTATGAAATTATTTGTAAATAATTGTGCAATAAAGTATTATAAAGAAAACGCTTTTTTACATTTCGTAAAAGTTCCGCCATATTTATATATAATAAAATATTTAAATGTGACAAATGAAATGAATGTTTCTTCAAATACCGTTTCCGGTTGGTAAATTGTTACGAAAAACTAATTAATTCTTCTAAATTGAATTTTAAACAAATATACATAACTTCAAGCCTGTGTGAAAAATAAATTGAGCGCTAATAGTGTCTCTCGTTATCATTCCAGATTGGAGACCGGTGCAAATATTCGAACAACTCAGAAACATCCTTGTCCTATATGCCACCGAGTATTTACGCAATCATCTAGCTTACGAACTCATATTCAACAGCAACACAGTCTTCTGCCACCAACATTAAAGTGTACTTATTGTGATAAGATGTTCAAAACTCGACATTATTTGGTTATACATGAGAATAAAGTGCACGGAGTTAGACGAAAACAATTCAAACTTTAACTACAATTCAAATTGATTATTACTTAAGTCACTACTACTAAGTATTTGATATAATATTTTATATCTAACTAATATTATTAATAGTTTGTTAAAATGTAAATAAATCATAATTAATAAAAACATATACTCATTTAAGCAAAAATAGCTTAGACCTACAAAATTAGATTAATTAGCATAAACCAAATTAGATTACGGTATGAATTAATATAATTTAATGGATTTTGTCACATTCATTCCAAGAGACACAATTCGCCAGATTCTCAAACAAAAAGTATTTCATTTCGTAAATACTCATATACTTCAGCGATTTTAACCGATTGAGTTCGCTCAGTGTATGTATTATGCGCATGTGAAAACTGAAGTACGTTATAAAAAAAAATCTACAATATAATTAACTCATTTCACGAGCTAAAAGTGATTTCCGTTTAAAAATCTATAAATGATTTAATATAATAGCAACCATCGTTATGTTTCCAGATTGGCGATAGGCACGTCTTCACAAACAGCCCAAGAACTTCGTTGTCGTATTTGCCGCCGTAACTATTCGACTCCGTCGTATTTGCGTACTCATATCGAACAGAAACACAGCGCTAAACCGCCGTCACTAAAGTGTAATCATTGCGATAAAAAATTCAAAACTCGACAGTATCTAGTTTCACACGAGCATTTAGTGCATAAAGTCACTAGGCGATTTCCTTACAATAAATCGCAACGTAATGACGAAAAACTTCATGGCTTATTTCACAAATTTTAATGGTAAATATGCGCAAATAGTCTATATTTTGGATTTATTATTGTTGATAATATTGCAGAATGCATGATTTATTTTTAAGTCGAAATTTGACATCAATCATTGTTTCAAATAATAGAATTAATCTAGTATTTTGTTGTTTTAAATAGACATACATAACATTAATTAATCGCATAGCTCTAGCGGTTAAAATTGAGAACTATGTATTATTGTATATTTTTTGTGCTAATATTCAATAACTTATTATGGAATATTGCCCAAATAAATCAACGAAAAATATGTGTTTAATTCAACTCAAAATAGTTATTTAAAAAAAAATTGATAAACATAACATAAATAGTACCTTATTTTGAAGATGCACTATTATGAACTCTTTTTAGTTCATATTCTCATTTGAGCCTTGAATATATCTCTCAATGGTGAACTTTCTTATCCTGATTTCCCCTAAAAATATATGCTTTATTAGTAGTAACGTCATTAAAATACTATATGTTAGAATCAAATCATATTAGATGCGAATAATGAAAGTGTGATTTGGTCATAACTAATGTTCTTATCTATTTTAAATAAATATATATTTAATGATGTATACCGAGTGACGTCACACTAATAGAGTGTATGGTTACTTCCAGATTACCGTCATGCAGTTCGTCAACATCGAAAAACCACCAATGTCCCGTTTGCCAACGAAACTATTCAAGTCCAGGCAATTTAAATTCGCACATGAGAAATGTACATAATCCGAAAGCAGTGTGGTATCAGTGTCAAATTTGCGGGAAAAAGTGTAAAACCAAACATTATTTGACCAACCATGAAATGGCTACGCATGGTATTAGCCAGAAAAGCAAAAAACCATATTTATGTATACCAATCAAAAGAGAGTAACTCTTAAATAACAATGGTGTTGACAATTTAGTTTTAAATAAATCGTGCAACAATATTAGGACACAGTGAGATAAACAAATTAAAAGTAATTCGAAAATATTGAATCTATTCGGGGTGTAAGGCCTTTGATAGCCCAAGAGGGCCCTAGAATAATTAATTGATTAAGGTAACATAACATAACAGAGCGAGTTCAACAAAATACTCGACAGATCCTTCAATTCGCTTTTAATATTTCTGCTCCTCTAATACGATTTATTAGTGAATACGTTATTAAACGCATTATTGCTCCATCTAAACAAACTTTTACATATATATATATATATATATATATATATATATATATATATATATATATATATATATATATATATATAAAATTATTATTTCAAAATTTTCGTGATACTTATATACATAAATATCAAATCTTTCAGACACAAACGCATTTAAATGAAAGAAAGCTGGGAAACATATTTATATTTGCTTAATCTTATAAATTAATTGTTTTTAAATTGTATTGAACTTAATTCAATAGCTATAGATTTAAGTTTGTTTAGAAGTAGCTTTACTAGAGCGAATAACGTCACAGTGATGAAACGTTTTCATTGCAGAGTAAGCCTGCCTATAACATTCAAGTCGTCAACATCTGGGAACGCAAAAGGTCCACAGCCATGCCATATTTGCGGCCGAGTGTATTCGACACCGACAAACTTACGGTCGCATATCGCAAACGTACACAATCCCAATCCCAATTGGTACGAGTGCAAACATTGTGATAAAAAGTGCAAAACAAAACACTATTTGACCAATCACGAAATGTCTGTGCACGGTATCAGTCAACGCAGTAAGAGACCCCACGATGCGGATGCTATTTATAAGATGTTATTTGAATAGAACATCCAGGTTAATTTTAGTGCTATTTACATCATAAACAATTATATTTATGATAATATCTGAAGTGGTCTACACAATTTAATTTATTTACCTAATTACTATGTATTATTAATTGTTATCACATAACGCTATTTCGTATTAAAACATTCTATTATAATAAGGAGTATACTAAATATATTTAGCCAAGTAGTACGTGTTTAAGTTAATTTAGTAAAATTCCTTCAGTTCACTTTCATTGATTAGAACCGTAGAAAAAAATAATTATTTAAATGTGCCAAATGTATTATTATTTAAATAAAATACTTATAATTTCAGGTATGCAGTACTTGACACGTCAGCGTTTCTGGCAACCAGACCAAATCAATGTCCTATTTGCAAACGCATCTATTCATCAAAGGCAAATCTAAATTCGCATATCAGAAATATACATACAGACAGCGAAATGGCGCATTCGTGTCAAAAGTGCAACTACAAATTTAAAACAAAACATTATTTGAATGTTCATGAGTTGCGAATGCACGGTATTCGCAGAAGGCCTAACTAAATGCTTAAGCATCGACTAACATCATTAATTCATAATTAGTTTTAAAAAAATATATAAATCAACAACCATATATAATTAAGGTTTACAATTAATTTATGTAAGACCATTTCAGATGTATATAGTATACTTTAAAAAACAATCAAAATCTCAGATTTAATTTAGTAAAAATGAAATTGATATCGAAATTCTACACTCGGTGCTCGAATTAGAGCCCGGAATTTATTTCCGGAACGAATGTATCATCCAGATATTTTAGTTGGTATTTCTAATTAGTAATAACATTTGAAGAGTTGTATTTTAAATATTTTAGACCCAATCAATTGCCAAGAACAGCATCGAAAACTGAAACGCACCAGTGCTCGATATGCCATAACAACTATTCTACCATGAGTAACCTAAGGGCTCATATACACAATATACACAACATCTCCATGCAAAATACATACTATGAATGCGTACTATGCCATGTTAAATGCAAATACAAACATTCGTTAATCAAACATGAGTTTAGGAAGCATGGTTTGCGCAGAACAAATCATGATGCTCTAAGATATGGCGCTAATTTACCAAATAGTACTTAGAAAATGTTATTTCTTAATAAAATACTATTATTTGTATATATATATTTGGCAAAGCGCATATTAACTGATACTTCAGTTTATTTAATAATAAACATTTGTTTATATCATTTGAGTTTTAAAGGAAGTCTACTAAACATATAGTAGTGCAACTAGCCATAAGACTATTTAGTCTAAACCACTTATTTAATTAGCATATATCTTATAAAAAATAATGAGTACATATTTTACCGGGTATTATTAAAAATATATCATTTTAATAAAAACGAATAGTCTTTAGTTGAAATATTATATATGTATGTATCATTTAAGTTTGTAATAAAATAATTTCGAAATATATTTGTGTTTTGTTTATGTCCTTTAAATTAAATCAGATTCATAATAATGGATTTCGTTCATTCATTGGGCATCCTGCTCAAACTTAACTAAATAATATTTAATAAATAATAAAGCGTTTATTAGAGTTTTGTAAAATTCAGGGTTCGGATTTAAGGAAGGTCGATATTAAGTTTAAATATAGGGTACAACATATGTTAGATTATTTAACGAAATTTTCTATCATATTCATTTATTTGGCACTTATATTGTATAATATAACAGTGCTCAATTTTTATATATAAATAAAATTATATATTTTTCGTTAAAAAAAAATTAAATATATTAATGGTTATTATAATAAAATTTTGTGTGTAATAAAATGATAAAACTATAAATGGCATTATCACAAAATACAATCACCTAAATATTTGTTTTAAAATATAGTTACCTGGTTACTTATTAATCAAATATAAAAAATTATTGTTGATGCATACATTTAAAAGTTAATCATTTGTAGATCATTTTCACAATATTTGTATTAAAAATATATTGTACCAATGCGAGTTTCATTTTGCATATACCTCTCTAGTAGTGACGTCTTATATATGCATGTATGTATGTATAAACAAATCAGATAATAATGTATGAGTAAGTTTGAATACTGTTAAAAATATAATGAAAACAATCTACAAACATATATATTAATACTGGAATTTATTAAAATTTCTGAATATATATATATCAACCTGTACATATATATATATATATATATATATATATATATATATATATATATATATATATAATATATAATATATAATATATAATATATATATATATATATATATATATATATATATATATATATATATATATACTGGGCAAAAGTTGCAATAAATACTGTTCAACAATATTCATTTTTGCGCTAAATAATTAATTTGTTTCATTAATATTATCATATATATTAACAGTTATAATCAATTAACATTAATATCATTTTATTCTCAGACTAGTAATGTTTCATTTCAAAATAATAATTGTTGATCAATCTAATCGTGCAAGCTACTTTTGTGTTTCAAGAAAAAACAAACATTTGGAATTTTTCGCTAATAAACGTTGCTATTAAAGTTGATTAGAATTACTGGATATTGATATGTTAGCATTAAAAATATCAGTAATGCAAACGCTACGGAAGAAATTGTTATATATATAAATAATACAGACTCATTTTTAAATTGGTCCACCATTTTGAATTTGATTAACCTACATAATTGTTTATGGAATAACTTACTAAAGATCTATTTAAAAATTGTACTTATAAACAATAAATGCATAAATTATGAGATGCATTTATAAATCACGCTACGATCCATTTTTTCATTCGAAATTCAAAATGGCGACTATATATTTAGCTAGCCTACAAATTTGTAAATTATGGTGAAATAAGGTGTATATAAGCACAATAATTAGTGTAAAATCGTGTATAAAATTCGAATTTTCATGTCGACAAGCCATAAAAATTAATTATTACAATTAGAATTTTAAAATGTTTGTCTGTATTATTTTATTTACAAGGATAAATTGACTAAATACTTATGGAAGCAACATAAAATATTGTTTAAACAAACAATTTCACACAATATTCAATTCAGTTTTCATGTGATAATCAACCTCTAATAACAATAAAATATAGAGTTGATACTTACTAGTTGATACTTACTATCAGTAAATAGGATATCAACCTATATATTATAATAAGGTTTTAATTTGTTGCATTAGTTCCTCTTTAAACCATATTGTTTATTAATTATTTGCAATTAAAATGTCGTAATTGTAATACTTGAGAAGTCAGAAGTAATATATCAAATATATTTCCCCAATAAACAAATGAGTGCAATTTCTGACCAATGAGCGTGTTGGAATACTGAGTTAATCACTAACACAGTGTCACCAATGTATAGAGTAGAAAACAGTAGATATATCTTTGTTTCGTCAACGTACAATCTAACTAAAAATTTAAACAATAAAATCAATGATGTATTATAAGAATCTTTCATAAAAAATTTAATTTATGTATCAATTCTATTGTTATATATATATATAT
>JADQWA010000280.1:0-94570 GCA_018344505.1 Nebria ingens riversi | reverse complement strand
ATATATATATATAAATTTAAATAATTTTAAATGTTTAGTTGCTTTTGTAAAATGTTATTATAAAAACTACAGATAATCGTGATTTTGATATGGATTTGTTCATTGTTTTACTTCAAATAATATAAGTGAACGCATTTGAGTTATAAGTACCACGTATGACACGATTGGATCGGATATCTGAGATTAACTATATATTTAATAGTTTTTGGTATAAATTAAATTTCGTTGATGTTCTAAGGCTATTTTACTAAAATGTTTATAAATCTAGTTACAATAATACAATTGTATGGATGGTAATACGTATAAAACTGTTGGATGCAGATTAAACATGACAAAAAAAATTGTGTGAAATTGTTTTTTAAACAATATTCAAACGTAATCGATCATAATACTGAAATCAATTTTAATATCTTAAAGAAATTGTAGGTTACCAGTCAAATCAACGATCCCTTGTGGTTCAGCTAACCAGAGTAATGGTAATACGGTTGGTAGCACTTGTTCCGTATTATTAAACTGAAACTGGTTCACTAGTAGCAGACAAAGCCATCTTTGTAAGAGTGGATAAACTGCGTCTAGGAAAATTTCCTGAGCTATGTCCGCTTTCGGAAAATATTTTCCGAAAACTGTAAAATTTAAATTGTTATATATGGTTTTTGGAATTTGGGGCATGAGGTTATTTACAATTTACGAATACCAGATTCGGACTTTTTCCATGGTGCGTCATCTGGTTCGTATGGTAATGGTCCCTGTACTGGCGCATCTTCATCAACAGGCCTTAAAATAGTACAAACATTTGGTCAAGAGATTAATTTAAATATAATAAATCAATTAGATGTAGTTGCATCCACATTCTCCCAGGCAGCGCTCTATGTGCGCAACTGTTTACATTCGCCAAAGATTATAAATACTCATTGCACACGTTAATCATTGTAGAATGACATAATCATACTATAATTATTACATAATGAAGACAATGCGAATAAAATATGCCATTGGAGCATAGCTTCGCAGAGAATATAGTTTATAAATTGTACAAACAATGCAGATACAACTAAATCAAATAAAATAAATTCAATAAAATAAAAATAAAATAATGCCTTACATTTCTTGACTAAGAGGCGCAGGAAAAAAATGATTAGGCTTAATTTGTACATGATTAATAAACTTTTTTGAAAATCTAAAAATAAAACAAAACAAAAATAAACAGTGCGAATTAATATCTGTGTATAAAAACCAAAATTTCAATCAATACATCGACTTAACAGTGAAATATGTTAACTTACGTGTCGGCCTTATTTTTCGGTCGATAAGTCTCGAGCTCATCTTCTAGATCACTGACGCGTGCCTTTAATTCATTCCGTTCGTGTAAAATATCTTTTAGTTCAGCCGTCGTAAATCTGGGACGATTCGGATCATCGAGATCATAAATGGCTTTGTTTGTTAAATCAGGCGCTTCCGACTGGAATTAATTTCTAATTAGAAATTAACCATCACGAAATTACATAGGAATTTAATTATTAATTTTCGCGTCTCATCCCACTATTAAATCTAGTTGTAGCAGTTTATACATGCGCAGTTCGACAACTTACATCTGATTTGGCCAAATCTTCATTTTCTTTTTGTGCTAAACCCAAGCGTTGTCTTAACGCGCTAATGTTACGCTGTTGATCTTGTAATTGCACCAGGAAATCAGCTCGTTCATCGCATAGTGTACGTACTTGAGTTTGTAGTGAGCGGTGTTTCCGCCGTAGCTCTCGATTACTTCCGGTTACTCTCTCTACTTGTAATTTCATCTTTACAAGGTGTAAAACAATCAGTTTTTAAAGTTATTACGATGTTATAAGATCGCTTTGTTTACACCAACAACTTAAATAGTGATGTAATTATTATAGTATGATTATATAGTTCTACAATAATTAGCGCGGTAAATTACTTAAGCTAAGTAGTATAGTGTAAACAAGGCGAAATAAACGAACATTTTCAATATCGGAGATTCTATCTTGTAAATTACGTTCTTTCACTCTTAATTCTTCTCGTTGTTTATCAATGATAGTTTGTAATCGTTGTAACATTATCCCACTTTCGGCACTCATCTCCGATTGTGGACAATCATAATCTTGAGCTGTACCTTGCACTTTGACTAGTCTTCGATTTTCATCTTGTAATTTTGATACAACAGATACTAACTCTCTCGATTCTATTCTCCATTGTTCTTCAATCACTTCTAATTCCTTTTAAATACATACGTAACCATACAAAACCACATAAAGCAGGGTGACAAAAAACTATATCAATCACATCATATATTCAAACACACATAAAAAATATGCAAAATATGGCGACAACCTTTAATAGAGTTGATACCTGAATCAACTTATTCATAGCTAAATTAAGATAATAAAAAAAAACAGTCAAGAAATAAATAACAGTTCCAAAAAAAAATACATTTGTTGTAACACAAATTATGTTTTATATAGCAAAGAAATATTTTAAGGCACTCAATCTGAAATAGATTAATATAGAAGAATAAATTGAGATGTTAGGACAGCTCAATAATTATATATTTTTAACAAGAAAAAAAATCTTGCTTTTAGCTTTTAAATAAAACACAAATCACATTTGAAAATATAGAAGAAGAAAAAATGTAGACTTCATAAACAATATTATAACATATTAAATAGGTTTCTTCTCCAAAACGCAAAAAGTGGGGTGATAAGTCACAACAATTTTATGAATTAATCAACAAAAAAAAATCATTGATTAGTTGCTAATTAAATAAAAAATAAAAAAACATTTGTATAAGTTTGGGAAGTCGTTTTTTAAATCTCAAATGGTAATAATGCATTTTTTTATTATTATAATTTTAACGCATCGATGAATGTGTAGATTTTCGGGGAAATATTAATAAAAGGTTAAATAAGAACGGGACAAATCAATAAACTGACCTTTTCGAACCTTTGCCGATACTCAGCCTTTTCAATCTTGTCATTTTCAAGTTGTAATATCTTGGCTTTAAGTTCTTGCATTTGAGTATTTTCGCGTTCATTTTTCGTCGCCAAATTCTCTAACAACTCTAGAGCGTTGATAACTTTTGGCATCAAAGATGTTACAGCCTCCGCTCCGAATTGATCAATTATTTTCTCACACTCTTTGCCGATTTCGGATGCGATATCGTAGACATCTACTACGGACACTTCGCCTCCGATATCAGAATCTTCCATCCTACCGTAATTGCTTGCGAACTGTTTCTTTGGCATTAATACGTAATAAGTTTTTTTATTGTTTGTTTGAATACGGGATGAATCACTTTTAACGTAACACTTCCTTTCAATGATAGCCACCAGACATGTTGAATATTGATCGATGACACATGACAGAAAAATTACTAACTTGTTGCCAACCTAAACTGTAACCAAACACATAGCCGTACCGCATGTAACATGTCGGAAAAGTTACTTGTTTTAATCTTAAAATATGTTAATAGATTCACAAAGCGTCTTATTGAGTAAAGTTTTTATTTAATACACACAATTATTGATGTTATTTAAGTTAAAAATTGATATCTTTAAACTCATCCACGTTCCTATCCAGTTTTAACTCTACGCCTATATCAAACATAGGCGTAGATGGTTCTACAGTAGTTTAAACAATGAATATTATTTAATTTAGTAAAAACATAATTTAGTAGGATTACGTTTAGACGTAAAACATCATTAATAATGATTAATATTCTGCTGAATAATTCAGGTCTTCATATAATACATGTTGAAAGCCGCTAAAAGTTGTCATATATGGATTTTTTGTCGTTTTGATTCATTGAATTGTTAAAAGGTGGTGTAAGAATTCACTTTTCAAAACATTTTAATTTGAAAGTGTCATACATATATGTATATATGTCATTAGAAAAGCGTTTAAAGTTTTCTATTGACAATGTCCTACAGTGAGTCGTATATTAAAGAAAAGCTTGTGAAAGGATTGGATGCAGTTCATGTGGTGAGTTCAATTTTTTTTTATCAATATCAAACCTAACCCCTGATCTTTTGCGTACCGGCCACATCATTGCTGAGTTTTCCATATTTTCTGTCTATTAGTTTTAAATTAATTGATAATATATACCAAATGTGTGATAAATGCAGAAAAATGTTGAATTATATAGTGATAAGTGGTCAGAAATATTAAACATTTACCAAATCGTTTACAAAAAAAGTGTTTTCGTAAATATTGATTGTAAATTGGTATACATGTAATGAAACTGAATTTTGTTTGTGAACGAAGTATTTGATAATGAGTAATTACGGTGAATTTTGGTTGTGCGGTTTGGGCATTTTGGTGTCGTTATTATTAAGATGTTGTACATCTTTGCATCCATATTCGGGCGAAGCTACGCCACCGATGTTTGGTGATTACGAGGCGCAACGACATTGGCAAGAAATCACTATTCATTTGCCCTCCAGCGAGTGGTATCGTAACAGTAGCCAAAATGATTTGTTATACTGGGGTTTGGACTATCCACCTTTAACAGCCTACCACAGTTGGGTTTGTGGCAAAATTGCCAACTTACTAAACCCAAAATTCGTTGCTTTAGAAGATTCAAAAGGATTCGAAAGTCCTGAACATAAATTATTTATGCGATACACTGTTTTGATTATGGATATTTTGATATTCATTCCGTCGATTTGCGCATATTTTTTCGTTTTGAATGATGTATGTGAGAAAACTAGTAACGGAAAGAAGAAAAGCAAATTGGGGAAGATTCAGAAGATCGAAGGGAAAAAACTTTCATACAGTGTCTGCATAGTGTTATCGCTATTATATCCGGGGATAATATTGATAGATCACGGACATTTTCAGTATAATTGCGTTTCTTTAGGACTTATGATACTTGCAGTTACCTTCATTACTTTAGGACGCCATCTTTGGGCGTCGTTTATCTTTTGTTTAGCTTTAAATTATAAACAAATGGAATTATATCATGCGTTACCATTCTTCATTTATTTATTAAGCAGTTGTGTTCCTAAACCAGGCCGAAATGCGTTTTATAGTTTCGGTGAATTAGTCAAAATCGCCCTAACAGTCCTAGTTACATTTGGTATTATATGGTTACCATTTACATTTAATGTAGAAACAATTCAAAATGTAGTCATACGCTTATTCCCTTTAGCCAGAGGCGTTTTTGAAGATAAAGTATCAAATTTTTGGTGTGCTGTAAATATTTTCCACAAACTCAAACAATCGCTGTCTAATTTAGAAATGGCTAGATTGTGTATGCTTACAACTTTAGTCGCAATTTTACCGTCTAGTATAGATTTATTTTTGAGGCCTAGCGTTAAAAAATTCGTACCATCGCTAATCAATTCGTCGTTAGCGTTCTTTTTATTTTCATTTCAAGTCCATGAAAAAAGTATTCTATTAGTGTCTGTTCCGGTTTTATTATATTTTCCGCAAAAACCAATCATGTGTTTTTGGTTTTTGATCATTTCTACATTCAGTATGTTGCCGTTATTAATAAAAGATAATTTAATAACTGCGTTTATCGCTTTAAATATTTTTTATATGGCTGCATTTCGAGTCGCTGTTGATTATACATATAAAATAAAAGAAAAAAGTTTAACGTCTAACTCGTATGTTAAAGATGTGCTTATCACATTGCTGAATGCGCAAGATGGTACCGGAAGTTCACTTCAAGTTGTCAATATAACTTTTGAGCATTTATTAAAAAATAAGCGATTAGTTAAATTGGTATTATTATATGTCGCATTTTATTTGTCTTTGTTTGGTTGTATTTCGCTATTTTTTGTAACTTCAATGCTCGAACCACCAACAAAGTATCCTGATTTGTTTCCGTTGCTTACTTCAGTCTATTCATGTGTGCATTTTTTAATTTTTTTTATTTATTTCAATGTTTGTCAGTTTAAGATTAAACAGGATTATAGTGATAATTTTAAATTTAAAATTGAATAACGTTAACAATAAATGAATTTTACATTTATACGCTAGGCATTTACTTTATATTCGTACCGTAAAATCGAAATTCGAAAAGGTTATTTTAAAAAATCCGCATTTTGATAACACCTCAAATACTGTTTTGATGGAATATAACAAACCATCAGTATTCTCCGTAACAGAATAAAAGCACTAATAATGATACCAATAGGTATATAATTTTATAAAATTTAATTAAAATTGTAACAGAAGTAAATTTTTATTTTGTTTAAAAATATCGAAATTTTATAATTAATTAAAATTGTAGAATATATATTTATACGCATACACATATGTATTTATTCAATTATAAACGTTGTACAAAATATATTAGTTAAGAACTATAATACATTGTTGTACTTGTCTCATGTACTAAGAATAAAATTAAGCAAATCTGGTCTTAATACTGCATTAGTTTTCTATGTTTTATCCCAAATCAATCATATTTGAAGCACAAGCTACTTATTATTCTATTGAGTATTTTTTGTTATAACAAAAAACCATTTTCTATTCATTTCTTAAAATATCTTTTAAACATCTATTGTTATACGTAAGCGCAAAGAAAATACTGTATCTACTTTCGTTATCTCTCGTATACTATAGTTTATAAAACTAAAAATGAATTTGTTACAGGAAGTTATAGATGAATCTGATGGTTGCGGAGGTAAATTCTCTTGCGTGATTGTCTCTGATAAGTTTCAAGGAAAACCGTTGTTGCAACGTCATAGGTAAACATACAAAACAAAAAAGTAGTATTGGCTATTTTAAATGTATATATTCAACAACAAAAAATATTATTTATGTGTTTTTATCTAAAGTATGTTATTTATAACAATTTACAAACAAAATGTATGATGTATATGTGTTTATAAGTAAAATGTTGTGTTTCAGACTTGTAAACGGCGTTCTGCAAGAAGAACTGAAACATATCCACGCATTTTCACAAAAAACGTTCACAGTTGAACAGTGGAAAGAGCAACAGTAACAAAATCGTAAATATGTCGGGGAAAGGTTTACACGTTAAAGTTTCTGCACCTGGGAAAGTGATTCTACACGGGGAACATTCAGTAGTTTATGGAAAACTAGCGGTAGCTGCTAGTTTAGATCTTCGCACTACAGTTACATTGCAAGAATGTAAGAAACAACATGTTGAGATACATTTTATGGATATGAAACTTAAGAAGAGATACGACATCAAGGTATTTTTCGTTGCTACTTTAAAAGAGCATATCTTAGTAATTGTTGGGTATTTATTTACAGGAAATACTATTTGTTTTAAAAGAATCTTTCCTTATTTTGTATAAAATAACCGAGGAATCGCAACCTTTAAATCCCGACTATATAATTCACGATTGTCTTATAGATTTAATATCAAAAAAATTAAACATCGATAAAGATATCATTGACACATGCCAATACCAAAGTCTGATTAGTTTCTTTTATATATATTTCGGTTTAATACGTTTATCCAATGCTCCAGTCGTACCAATTCAAGTCACTGTTAAGACTGAATTGTCCCTAGGAGCAGGAACAGGAAGTTCTGCGTCGTTAATGGTTAGTTTAGCAGCCTGTTTGATCAGTTATCTCAAATATAAAGTACCCGATTTGAAAATAGGTAGTGGGGAAGACACTAAACCAGAAAAAGGTGTAAGTGAATTATTGTTTTAATTAATATTATTTATATTAATTTTTGTTGCATTTAAAGACCCCAGAGCAATTCAATGAGCATGATCTTAAATTAATTTCGAAATGGGCTTTCGCGGGGGAAAAAATAATCCATGGTACTCCTTCTGGTATTGATAACACAGTTTGCACGTATGGTTCAATGGTGTCCTTCCGTAAAGGAAGAGCTCCAATTGCTGTTAAGTGCCTCCAAAACATACGGGGCTTGTTAGTAGATACTCGAGTACCCAAAAACACGATGACCATGGTGCAAAAAGTTAAAGATTTGAGGATAAAACATGAGAAAATCGTTGATTGTGCTCTGAGTGCAATGGAAACTATAGCGGATGATGCGCTTGAATTGATCATGCGACTTGGCGAAGTTAAAAGCCATAAAGACATTGAGAAATGTTATCAGACTTTAGGGGTGAGTTTGAACGAAAATATCATTTGACTATTGGGTAATTTTATTTTGAAATCTAGGAATTATCGGATTTAAATCACAACTTCCTTCGCACTTTAGGTGTGTCGCATCCGGAGCTTGAGAACGCGGTTGGGATTTTAAGTTCTCATAACCTCCACGGTAAACTTACTGGCGCTGGTGGTGGTGGGTATGTCATCGCATTAATACCGCCACATATTACGCAACAGACTCTAGATGAGACTTGTAAAGAACTTAACGATAAAGGGTACCAATCTTTGGTGACTAAATTAGGTGGTTTCGGGGTCAAAATTGAATAATATATATATAACTTCCGGTGATTTCTGTTGTAAATTTATAATTCCAGGACCATTATATACTTTGCCCGGGTCAAAAGTAAGTGTATTATTTTCTATTGCATTGTATTATACTAGAATGTATTACTTTGCATTCTTGTGGTAATAATAATAAATATGGCATTTTATAGTTATGTATTTATATAGTTAAATACCCTATAATAATGTTCGCTTCGTCTTCACTACGCAATTATATTAGTATGATTATTCGCCTTATTAACCTGAACGATATTAGAATAAAATATTATATTTGATTAATAAATAATGTAGTCTATCACCCCACATTAGGCAAAATGATAACGTATGTGACAATAGATAAAAAGTACAAATTGATAAAATGTTACATTTTTATTAGTCTATTCATTTTACATCTAAAACTTATAAATAAATTATAGGTTTACAGAAATATATAATATCATAAAAGACGTATACTCAGCATTCGTATCATAAGGCCCAAACATTTCTGCATTGAACTATTTTGTGAAATTTATTAAATAAAATCTAATTTTCTCACAAAAATAAGATAGGAACTATTTTCTAATATCAATCAGTAAATTACCCAAAAAGCCTCAAAGTGTATATATTGTGCAGTGTAGATATATGTTATGATTCTGATACATTACAATTGTAGATCAATGATCTATAAACTGTATATAGCAGAGATGATTTTAGGAATATCGTTTGGGCCTTATTTAGAACTAAATCGGTTATTTATCAGACTAGATAAAGCAAATTCAGATTTGTTTTTCTTCACATAAAATCAATAATTAATATAAATCGGGAATAAAATTACAATGTTCATTAGACAAATGTACCAAATTAACAAATATTAATACTTAAAAATGAAATTTTCTCAGTGGGTTTTAAACTAATAATCAAATGCGAACACAATCATATTTTTGGTCCTACTTATACATACATAATCACATTTAAACATTGACGTATTTCTTAAATTCATAAAATACATTTCTTCGATAAATATCTAATAAAGTATTGACATTTAGTTGTGCGCTTAAGGGACTCAAAATATTAACCTTTCAGTGGTGACGCCACACATCACTCTAGGTGGTATCACTGGATGGTTAAAGACTAGGTTTTTTGTTGACTTGAGACATTTAAGTTGCAATGTTTACAACAGCTAAATCAGTATCGGACAACAATACATTTATATTAAAATTGATATATTTGAACTAGTTAAAATGCAAATATTTAGTTATATATATATATATATATATATATATATATATATATATATATATAAATACGGCTATGTAACATGCAGCTAATTTTGAAACTATTTTATGAATTTAAGTTTTTATGTTTGCTACGTTACTCAGCGTACAAATATAATTTTTAACTATAACTACAATTAAAAACAAGTAAAATATAAATAATATATCAGTATGAAATCATTTATAGCGCGTTGATTTGTTAGGCTTCTCTTTTCAAGCCCTCATACAGCAGGAGGTCTTTGAATTGCTTATAAATAATAAAATCTATTCAAATTTCGTTGATTTAAAACTTTTTTTAAACCAATCTAAATGATTAGGAATAAACTGATAAAAATTTGTTAAAATTTTAAGCCATATAATTCAGTTTAAATTCGATTTTCTATTTAAATTATATTACTTGATTGATATATAATAAAATTAAATGATTTAGTTTTAAAATTAAAATAATAAATTAAATAAAAGCGGTATTTAAAATAATAAAATAAATATCTATTTACGTAAATTATATATGAATAATCTCAAATGAATAAATATTAGGATATTCAGATCAATATTAAATTATTAGGTATAATTTCCTCAATTACGTATGTTTTACTTATTGCTTCGCTAAGTTACTGTCGCATTAACTACAATCACATTTTCATATACAAATTACGTCCTAAAATCTACCCGTAAAATACTTATTTGCATTATTGGTTAAAAAAAAAAGCAAAAATTAATTTTGGTCGATTTTTCCATACGCTATTCTGCCATTTTTAAAAGTAGTGCCCGTTTATACCGATTCTACATAGACGTAAGAAATATTTGCTTAGCCATATTTTCACCCAAAATGTCTAGAGCTTTGATACAATTTAAGGTTCACTTAGGGGTTGGTACATTTATGTAATTAACCAAATTTAAGTAGAAGCGGTTAAAACGGCCATAACGTATTTTAAGCTTGTTTCACCAACGTTAATTAAATGTTTAATATTGTATTCAAATTTTTACTAGCGAAGTTAGCCTTAACATCTCTCAATTTCTTTAGATTTTATTTGTTTGAATTAAAAGGGAATTATATTTTTAAGTAACGTTAGTACGATGTACTAAACATATTTTAAAAAAAATCATATACACTAACATCTTTGATTTATACTTATAGATGTGTAGTCAATCAATAAAATGTATTTGTTTGATTTACGTTGGTATTAGACGTGCTTGTATAACTTCTTCTGTTATTGCAATATCAGATGGAATTTCTGCTTTATCAGCTTCTTCTAACCAACCGTTAATTTCTGATTTGTACATACGTCGTTGTAGTACTTCACGAGTACGTGGTCGACGACCAATAAATGCACTCGTACCCTTTTTAGTAGATATATTAATTAAGTCGTGCATTCATATCAACCAGTACAAAATATGTTGTTAATTATATATGTATAACTTACCCCAACAACTAGCTGTGCTCGAACACTCTCCATAAAATGGAAGTCCTGGACGACACTTTGCATTTCATTCCAATCCAATGTTATTTCTTCATGTAACATTTTTTCCTCTGCAAGAATAACGTTTTGGTAAATACTACATGTTTGACAGATATAAATACATTTTACCTTCTCGTTTGCTGGTTTGTCGCTTATACTGTATCCTAAATCGGAATGCTTCCAGTACCGACGCAACAACAATAGTCAAAACAACCATTGTAAATAAATAAAATAACATAAAATACAATCGACTAGACTGATTTGCAACGATTGCATACGCATTCATAATAATAAACCAATTATTAACCACGGTTAGTTCGAATAACGTGATTCCAGATGTTAGTAAATCTTCAAATGTATTCAGATAATAATAACCAAGCGCCGTACTTGTATTCGCGCTGTATTTATAAAAATCTTCAACAGTGGAACCACTAAAATATAAATTCAATACATCTACAAATTTCGCAAGGCTCAATGTATTTGAGCGTACTTGCAACAATTTTTCATATCATAATGGGAAAACAGCTCCATTCCAATGATTGCAAAGAAGTAATACATGACCAGCATGACGATAGCAGTAGAACACATCAATGGCGACAGTAGTACTAGTGTTCCGAATATATCCCTGTATCGTTTCTTTAGTTTGAATAAACGCAGTAATCTTAATGGTCGTAACACTACTACAGCAGTTACTGTTGGCGCTACTTCTAGTAACATTACACCAAGTAGTGCTGCTAATGTTACTATTAAGTCAAACACATTCCAACCTGAAGCTATATACTCAGTCCAACCTAATGCTAGGCCTCTTATTAATGCTTCTAATAAAAATACTGCAAAACATTTATATTAATAAAGCTTCTGGTGTATTTCTAAGCATATCTGTAATTCTGTAAATTATTAAAAGGCTTAAAGTTCTTTAATGAATACATTTTTCTACAGAATTACAAATTTGTTTAGAAACTTTTCCATTAGAGATCTTACACAATTAATAATATTTTTTTAAAACTTACATGATAAAAACAAATACGTATCCCAAGATGCACACAAATTTCTTGCGGATTGCTCTAAAGTATCAGCCGATTCTAGAATCCTAATAAACATTGATAATCCATTACCAACGATAAAGGCATCTGTGAAATAAAAATAAACAAATGTATAGTTTGCTAAATAATTGCTGCAGTTGTATCTAGAATTTCATATACGCACAGACGATATGTTCAAAATGAGGCCACGTCACAAATTTCCTTGCACATTTACAAATCGTTCGAAACGGTAACCAAGTTCCTGCGTACCATGGTTCCGCTGGGTCTTTCGGGGACCATTTTAGGGTAACCGTGTCATAAACTGATAAAAACTCTTCAACAGTCAACGCACCCGTTGCTGATTGGTTCATTTGTTTAAACATTAATAGGACATCCAAGTTATCTACACAAATCATAATGACGCAAATATACATAATAACTTAATAGACATTTGTGATTTATATTGCAGACACTACTGAATGAATTAAATATAATTACTTATTCGGGGTGCAAAATATTGCATCAATCCTGAAAATTGTTTAAACCGAATTGTGTCGGGGGATTGTTTACTAACTAAAAGTTTAAACGCGCGCCTGCATGCTTCACGTTTATGTAAAAATAGTTTTCGGAATTTGTCACGTTCAATTCTTGTAAAAGTCTCATAGACAACAGCTAACATCTGTAAAATTATTACATTAATAGATTTACTAGAATATATAAATGAAACTTTATGTTATTAATAGTTAAATGTCTTAACAGTACGCCGCCCTGGTGTCTAAAGTTGTAATTAGTACTGTAGAATTAAAAATAATTTTAGATACTTACTAAATTCATCAACACATATAATACATTCGCCAGATATGATATGAAGAAGATGGCGTACCATTTTGATACGGCATAAGACGGCATCATTACATCAGGGAAACTAAAATTAATTATAAAATAATAACGTCATAAAATGACGGATAAGCAACACCCCAACTTACTTAGCTGTAGTCAGCAATACAAACATACTAACAAAACTATCACTTAATGTTTGGAAGTATCGATTATTCTCATAACCAGAAAACAAAAAATATCCCAAAAGTGCATAGCTGCATACAAAAAATAGCAATAGGCCCATCATATCTAAGATAGGAGGCATAGATTGTAGAATCTGCCGAATAAACCTTCGAACACCTCCGCATGCACGCGTATCCACAAGAAAAATCGGTCGAAGCGCTCTAGTTACGCGGAAATGTGATGATTGTCGAATCAACACAATGACGGCTTCAACTAGCATGATTCCAAGCGTCATACATTTAAGCATAGTTCGTTTGTGTTTCAGTATTGTTGCCCAGCCGATCCAACGAAGTTTTAAAGCCAGTTCTACACCGATTATAGCCAATGCAACCAGTTCTAGTGTACCGTGAATACCAACCGGTAACTGGAACAATAATATTAATTTTAGCTGAACTGAAAATCAATTGAATAATATGACGTCACACGCTTCCAAGTACCATAAAAAAAAAAGTTTAAGTCACCAAGACGTTGATTATTAAATAATAAAATAAATTCGGCATAAAACATCAGTATTAAAAACTAAGGTGTTAAATAAAATATGAAACATAATTCGAACCTTAAATAAGGGAACAGCAGGCTCTTCGACCAAAGCCAACATAAGTAATAGAATCGATGTGGCCAGATCAAGACCATAATACCATCCATTATGAACTAACAGATACGCGGGTAGAGCACTGGGGTGAGTTGGATGCGAATCGAATTTTTCATTGTTTCGGCCTTCTTCTAAAAAGATCGCCGCCTCATGGTAGTTCATTTGCCAGTGATCCAACTCATTGCATGCCGCCTGATCGAGATCGCGGTTTAGGCTTGATCTTGAACCGATCTCGTTCGCGAAATCACCTGATCTAGATCCATTTTGATGAACACTTACTTCATCTATAAGAAAAATTGTTTATAAATAAATAATGGTTTCAACTATTATTTAAAAGTGGTGTTCATATTTATGAATTCAGTATTAGCGTTTTCGATTATTATTCATATTAAAGTTAGCTTCATAATAGCTGTTACTCCAACCACATAGATATTTTCCTCCGGTAAACTAGAGCTGACTTTAAACTTAATCTAAGTGGTAAATGAAAAGTGGCTAACGTAACCACATATTTATATATTTTATAAATACTCGTAAAATAGAATATATTTATTTGGTTTAATTTTAATATTATTTACAACTTATAAAACTGAAATTTACGCATTTTAAATTGTAAACTAACACTTATAAAAATATAAATAAGCAATCTAGAATTCTCATGCCATTCACGTCACCCATACACTTAAGTTTTGGTAATCTTTCGCTCAATATTTTCTCACTATTTACTATATAATTTAAATAACTCAATAGAGCCGTACGTTCATCTAAATTACGATACATTGTCATAAACAATGGTACAATTTGTCGCTCCATAACAATATATATTCATTTAACCAGTTTACAATATGATTAAAAATAAAACTAGATTACTCTGGCATTGCCTGGATAAATTATCAATGTGTCGATTCTTAAATGTCGTAAACATTTCCGATAACACGATAATCGTTATCAATAATGTTAAAAAAAAAAAAAATACTACGCATACTCAAATTCATTTTATTTGAAAATTTTCTAGAACAGGTACATTGACACTAAAGTAAGTTAGGTGCATCATAATTCTACAGATAAAATTAAAATAAATAAAGATAATTTAAATTTAGAGCATTTTTTGACAGCTGTCATGTTAGTTGACAGTTCGGGATAAGCGTGATTTTGCAATCGGTATTTTGGGTACTAAACATGCAGTTTAGGTGCTAATTAAGGGAGATTTAAGTGCCAGGAACCTTCAAAATTGACTCACTGGTATCCCGTGTGCCGTATGAGATATTTACATTAATATCTTCAGTAAATCTTTTATAGCCATCAGCTGGCGAAGCTGGACTCCGATCAGTCGCCATGTTATTATAGATCTGATCAGTGGCGTTGGTACCATCGCATAAATTCACTTCAATAAAGTGCTTTAAATAATAGATTTGATTGTTATTAGCAACAATATTAATAATAAATTAAAAGCCTAATTATAATCACTCGATTTAGGTGTGATTTGTAATTAAATATACTCTACAACTTAAAAATAATAGTTACGCCACTGTTGAGCAAAACTTTATACCTATTTTGAAAATAGGTGTGTTTAAATCGTTATTGAAGATCTATTCTGTATAAAAACGATTACATATTCGTTTTTTATGATTGTTTAATTTAAATTGTAGTGCAATTGTGCTTATTTGCGAATAGATTTAGGTTTTTGTATTAAATTGGCTCAAAACTTTGTACCAATTTTGACGTTTCGGAAAGGTAGGATGAGATGCCGCTAGTGTATAGTGTTGTCCTTTCTTCTTCCGTTTTAACGTCGGAAACATAAAGTAAGTTTTGCGTGTGCGTTATTTCTTAAATCTATTCTAATCCTTGTATATAGAATTATTTTTGTGTAATTTAAGTGTTACAATTGTAAGTGTAGATATTATTCTAGATATTCGTATAAATATTTTTCTTATAAATTGAGTATATTTTGTAAAAAGAGTGTTGTTTTCATGCTTGTATACGTGTGGCTCTGCCATTATTGCTCATTTAGTTTATATGATTTAAAATCAAGTCAAATTTAATTTTTGTTACTTATTACTTCAACTTAAGTTATTTATTTATATGGTTGTTAATTATTTGTTGGATAAAAGAATTGAGTTATTAATTAATTTTAGTATTAACCTTAAAATTGGAACATGCTTTCTCATTTCATTGAGTCTATGTTTTTGATTTAATTTACTATTTTGTAGTGATTGTATTATTATAATTGCGATCCTGAGATTTGTAAATGTTTTAAATGAAGATATTTTGATTTTTGTTAGATGGCTCCTACTGCAGGGAAGCCCGCTGCAAAAGCAGCAGGTCCAGCGAAAGCTGACAATTCTAAAGTGAAGAAACAACGTGGTAAAGGTAAGCCGCGAAATTATGATTTGGGTAATGGTATTTACCGGTTCTCGCGAACGAAAATGTACCACAAGAAGGCGGTGTACAAGTTCATCAAGAAGACCGCGAAGCCCGTTAAGAGGGTGAGGAAACCATTGACTATTGTGAAGCCAATCGGTGGTGAGAAGAATGGTAAAACACGTGTTGTGTTATTGCGGAAACGCAAGAATTACTATCCTACCCAAGACAGGTATGTGACTTTATTTATTTAGTTTTAATATTTAGTCGAAACGTTTTCAATTTTTGTCTATTTTAAAAAAAAACCTATTATTGTGTTTCTATTTGTTGATAAACAGTTGATTTTAGTTTCAAAATATTCGTATATTTTATTTCCGTATCGATACTTTTATATATATTATTTATTATGATGATTTATTTCTTAGGACACCTCTGATTAATTATGCAGATAACCAAGAAAACTGATATATTTGTTTATACATCTAAATTGTTTATAGAAAATGTTAGTTACTTTCTTAATGTTTCGTTTATTTGTTTGGTTTGATCTAATAGAATCAGGAAGCGTCCAGCTAAGAAATGCTTCAAACAACACGTGCGTCACTTGAGGCCAACGTTGACTCCCGGAACCGTGTGCATCGTCCTCGCCGGAGTCCACAAAGGCAAACGCGTCGTCATGTTGAAGCACCTTGAATCTGGTTTACTTCTTGTAACTGGTAAACCAAATTATTATCTCATTCTTCCTGAAATAACATTTATTTAAAATTATAACATTGTTTACTCGCGCTTAATCAGTATGCATTACACAGACTAATAATTATAGAATTAGATAATTATACTACGTAATGAACAAACGAAATCTATAGTTTCGATACAATATTTAGTGATTATTTTGGTTTTAAGGTCCATTCCTAATCAACGCATGCCCCCTACGTCGTATTAATCAAATCTACGTGATTGGTACTCGTACTAAGATCGACGTTAGCGACGTGAAGTTGCCGCCGAACATGGACGATTCTTACTTCCGGCGAGAAAAGAAGAAGCGCAGCAAGAAAGAAGAGGGTGACATTTTCAGTACGAAGAAAAAAACGTACAAGCCCACTGATGCACGCAAAGCTGATCAGAAACTCGTTGACAAACAGGTATATTATTAATTAAATTGATTTAAGCTATTTATACTCTGGTGCTATAACTTATAATCGAGATGATGACGTCACTGCTGTCTTTTTCATAGAATTATTAATAATTTCAGGAGTCCCAATCGTTATATATTCATAAATCACGTCTTGATACGAAACAAATCATATAATATCTGTAACTCTTAGGCAAAATGACAATTCAATGATGATTTATTATGTTTGTTGATGTGTTTTTTATAAGGTGCTTGCCGCAATCAAGAAAAACCCCGACAGAAAGATGCTGTACACTTATTTGTCCGCTATGTTCGGTCTCCGATCATCGCAGTATCCCCATAGGTTACAGTTCTAGAGAGTTTCGTTTATAATTGTATAAAAAAAATACATAAATTACTTCTACTGTTTATTAATAATAAATAAATGGTGGGGCTTAAAAAAAAATACAATAAACCTTTATTTATTTAAATAATTCTTTATTGATTCTAATCAACGTATTAAATAACATAGGTGTTTCAAAATTAAGCCAAGACTTCTAAAATTACTTGAATTAAATTGCGCGATATTAGTTTTTGACAATTTTAAGAAAAACCATGCGTTATTTCGAAAATCTACTTACCTAGTAAATGAAAGACAATATAATTCCCTATCCTTTTCGTTTGAGAAGTTTTTTGTTATAGCTTCCGGTTTATGTGCGATGAATGTTTGAAATTTCTTGATTTTAGTATGCTTTGAAACAAGTGATGAACAACCTATCTGAATATTGCATTATTATTGAGAATATAATTCCATTTCTTGCTAAACAATTTATTATATATGTATTTTAATATCCTTTTACCTAAACAGATATACCCACCTACCCATATAAGAAAGTTCTAGTGTAGGACACTGCAGATATATAATTTTGTGTAATTGATGTAGTTTTAACCACCTGTATTTAGTGGTAAAATATTCATTTGTTGAAAAAACGTCAGACTTTGTTTTTTAGTTTTACGTCAAAATTTTGACAGTTTAAAAATCATGATCCACAAGCGAAAGTTCGCAAACATTATGCTTAGAATAGAATTAATATCAATTGAAACATCAAATCGATATTCGAACTAAATTTATGAAATTTTCGCGTTTGGGTTTTATGGTACGAAATTTAACCGCGATTGAGCTAAATTGTTGACAAAATTATTGATCAAACCAATTTTTCTACTTTACTAAAACATTTCTATCGAAATTTAAATACATAAAATGGAACGAATACTTTCGAAGGCGATCCACGATAAAGCAATGGCTTTAACAAAGCCAGAAAACAAACCAAATAGTGAAATATCTATGAAAGAGTTTTTGGATTTTTTACGAACGGCCTATCAGGTTACGGAAAGTGTTGAAGACACTATTGCTTCAGTTGAAGGAAACACAGAAGTCGTTGATTGGATTAAATTGAAGAATTCAGATTTGGTGAAAACGAAATCTTTAACGTCATGTCATACTTCAAGTAGTTCTATTAGTAAGTCGTTTTGAGTTAGGAATTATAGAATTGTTGCAATGTTTACTGGTGTATATATTTAGATAAAAATGAAGATTCGGATAATGCAATGAAAGTCAAATTAGATGAAGTCTTGAATGAAGGAGTTCTTGATTCTGTACTACCATACTTAATTCCTACACAAGTTTGTAAAAAAACATCTACTTCTAAATTATCAGGTTATTATTTAACTATGGTTTACCTAAACCGAAGAACTGCATCCGAGGATAATTTTTCCGTAAATTCTTTTTAAAATGACGAATTTAGAAATAAACTAATAGTGCAATTGCAATAATTGACACAAAAGTTATCTTCTGGTTGTAATTTCACTAGCTTAAAGCTCTTAAACAAAATAATGATTTAATTATATAGAAAAGGGAAGCAATAGTACTGTAAGTCGGTCATCAACTTCGAAAGATAGTTTGGGTCGTAAAAAATCTAACGAAAATGTAGCAAGTAAAGTTATTACAAAAACAAAGTATATTTATTGCAATGACGTTACTAACTGCATTTGATATTTATAAATGTATTTTAGTTCCGAAGTAGAAATCCACGTTTGTGATGAAGTGAAAAATGTTAAAAAAGATTTTATATGTTCGCAAAAGTTACTTGTTGAAAAAATGGGGTATTTTGCTGAAGTTACAGCAGGTTTTATAAACAATTTAGATTAAAAATACTTGATGTGATAAAATGTATTTCTTTAGGTCAGAAACTGGAAGATATGGACATTTCTGTCCATTGTGATATCGGTATATTTGAGTGGTTGATGCGGTGGGTAAAAAAAGATTTGGCTCTAGAAGAGGACTGGCCTAAGTTAGACGCTCAATGTGTGATACCAATTTTAGTATCAGCCGCTTTCTTACAAATGGAACCATTGCTACAAGACTGCCTATTTTTCTGCCATGAAAATATGAATGATATTCTTCAAAGTACAACGAATTTAAATTGCTTAAATGATTGCATTATAACGCGGTATATAAATCATTTTTATAATAGTTTATTAGTCCCCATTTATTTTTCTTTTGGACTATCCAATATTATTAATAGGACTATATATATCTTTATATGCTTGATAATTTTCCCTTGAATTGAGCCATTTTTCTTTCTTGCGCAATTACTACTCTTTTGAGCGACTTTAAATAAAATAAATAAATCACCTGATAGATTAGCAGCAATGTACACCAATTCTGAACTCGAAACAATAAAAGACAGAAAAGACAAGATACAATCTCGTCTCTATTGCAAAATGATTCTAAGTTTGAGCGAACAAGTTTGCGAATCTGTTCGTGGTCACTGGAATTCATTGACGCGAATTTACAAATGTGTAAAATGTGAACAACTGGTAATGCCAGATGTCGCAAATTTCTTACCGTGTCATCCAAATTGTATGTCTTTGAATCGTTACGGCGACGTTATCAGTCACCACAGTCGAGATACGACTTGGAATTTGAATGATTATGTTCTATCGCTTCAAACTAATTTAAAAACATGGCGCAGCGTAAGTTGGACACTGTACGAAGTACACATTTCAGATTAAATACTAAAATGTTTAGCAAACACTTACTCTTGCAGGTGTATTGGCATTTATGGGGCGATTGTCATTATCTGTACTGTACAGTCTGCGAAAAACCGTTTGCAGCTCATAAATTAAAATGGTGTTGCTATCATCCTGAACCTCCACAATATTTTACGGTAGATTCTCAAAAAGCTCCGCTCCCAGTTGGGCGTTTTCCTTGTTGTGGAGGACGAGCCTATAAATTTGAGCTCCTAGCGAATTATTCCGGTTGCCAATTTAGGGAACATGTTCCCAAAACGGACAAAGCTAGAGACGCTGCAGTTTTTGCCATTTTACAAGAGTTCCGTGACGTTATAGATACTGAACCACCCGAGCTCATTTTTCCAGAACGATTGACTAGACTAGTAGCAAGAGGTATATTTATACATCTCCATCTTATCTATAAACTCAACAACATCAAACATTTAGATTCTTCAACCTCGGATGGTAAACTTGTTTGCAAAGAAGTATTTTGGTGGGAAGGTCTTCAAATTGCACCACCTCGCCAAACCATTGGTCTATTAGGTTCATTCGGTTACTTTAACACCCCCCCGAAAGAGCCACCTCGACCAGTAGAAATCCCCGATGAATCTTCAGACGACACTTCTTCGGATACATCTTCATCATCATCAGAACAAAGCGAAGAATCTTGTATACCACAAATTTCGCCGAAACGCGTTATCAAACGGAAAATCAACCGGAAAAAACCGCTTGGTCGTCTGTGGCAAATGACCTTGTCTGCCAGAAGCAACCAGGATCTTCAACGAACGAACGAAGAGAATTTACTGTCGAAGATGGTTGGCTACTTGAGTAATAAGGGCACCGTGGAAAGTGGAATGAAACAGAAAGGGTGGCCTAGGTATGTTACTCCACCTGGAGGGATTTACACGCGTCTGGAAGCAGAATGGAAAGAGGCGCATTGTTGTCCGGCTCCGATGAAGCGGTTTTTCTCAAATCGACCGAAAATACGCGCCAGTCGTTTAGTGTAATTATTAAACATCATTTTTGGGATTTTCCTTGGTTTAAAAATGTATTTCTTGTGTATGGTTTAGTAAATCTTAGTTACCCATACATTTGTTTTTTTAATAATAAACCTTTGTTTTATTTATTTATATATATATATATATATATATATATATATATATATATATATATATATATAAATAATAAACAATAAATAAATAGCACCCGTAAAACATTGTAGGATTGCATAACAACAGACAGGTTCCTACCCGACTATTTAACTAACAATATATGCGTATTATAATAATTCAGTTGCAATTGATCAGTGTGTCTGAATAGTTATGGTGTGTAAGTGTTTTAACATATATTTAGTGAGTAAGAGGCAATGCATGTATTTGAGGTAAGCCTTGTCCATTTTGAGTAATTATTCCGTGATTTGAATGCTTGCAATTAAGTAAACGTTCTGACATGAGAATTATAACATATCTGATGTATGTAGTAATAGACATATTTTACTGGTGAATGTATTGGGTTAAGATATGTGAGATTGATAGCTGATCTATTATAATAACACTTCGTAAGTATCTATATACTTACACTTTTCACTATTATTTATGCACTTCAGATTCAACATTTATATACACTAGCGATTAATATGTTTGGTGTAATATTAAAAGAAATAATTATCATATTATTTATATTTCTATAAATTAATTATACAGCGAATCATAAATTACAAGTATATATGTCTTAAAATTAAAATATCTATTCCATCAATATCTCTTCAATAGTTTTATCATCTCTTAATGGCGATTGTGACAAAGCCGGTTCACTTTCCAAAAACTGTCGCAACTCACTTTCCAAATCAGGCATCTCTGCGTTGCCAGTTTCTGACGTCGGATTGACGTTGAGTTGACTATCTGTCGCCAACGTCACCACATCAACATCGTCCTCGGGCGAGGAGATACCCATAGCCTTTCGAAGGCCGGTAACTGAGGCGATATCAGATGGGTTGACCTTTTTAGCCATGTCGGTTAAATTTGAAGTTATCGACTCGGCTAGCGCCATTTCTTGGTCGGTTACGCCTGGAATGTTTGCTAAATGCGAAGGTAGTGGCAGGGATAAGCGTTCATTTTGAACTTGTTGTAGTTTTTCTAGAAGCTGCGATGTCGTTTGTAAACGTTGTTGTAATTGAAGTTGTTCTTCATCTTTTCTGAGAGATGCTTCGAATGAATTTAGGAATGAGATGTCGATTCCAATATCTATTGATTGAAATGGATTTTTAAATATGTAACTTATAAAAATATTATAAACTTACCTGATAAACTCTTTAGTTGGTCCAAATCCATTTTATCCGCCAAATCCGATGGTTGATCTTCTAACAAACTTCGTATAGTCTCCTCCTCCTCTTTTAATTTCTTCTTTTCTTCTAATACCTTCTTCGTTTTGCTATGATCTCCCCCGGTTAACAAATCTAATAAACTGTCCACTAATCGCAATGTATAATCGCAATCTTTTGCAAAATCTAGAATACTCTCAGCATATTGCACAGCGGTATCACTACCGTACGTTTTGTAAACCAGATCACTTTCTTCCTTTGTTAAATTCGCAAACGTCGAGTCGAAACTAGGCGCGTACGAACCGAACGCACCGTAATATAAAGGTTTTACGGGTTTGATTACATTACGGCGATCTTCCCGGAAACCTTGTAGTTGACCTGTACCTGAATATCAAACAAATATTTGTTGTTTAAAGATTTCAATCATAAAGAAAAATAATTTGGTCTATATTTACCTTCAGTAAGCTTGCCGGTGAGCACACCTAGGGATACTGGTCTCTCATTAGTCCCTGGTATTACTCCATCTCCACCAATCAGAATGTTTAGACTTGTACTACCATCTTTCTTCTGTCGTAAGAAACCCATCTTGGGTTCTAGACGACGTAAACTTAACTTAGCCTTTGCATCTTTAGCAGCAGCCTATTCAAAATAATAATAATATAAAATATCTGTCCAGTTTTTGGGGAGGGAAGGGGAAATTACTTGGCATTGAGCTAATATTTCATCTGGTGATAGATCGTCTGGGATAGCTTCGAATTTCGATAATGGCGGCAGAGTTACAGTGTCTGTTTCTAATAAATCTTCCGTCTCCATTTCTAGGCATGGTTTAACGTCATGGGGTATTTCAAACCCTAATTCCGTACTGGTTAAATCTGGTAGATGGTTAAGCAACCAGCTACTACGATATAGTTCTAATTAGCTCATTTTTAAATTGAATGTAATAATTTTTTAAAATGTGTAGGCATTTTTGGGCTTGAGGATCGTGACGTAACGACTCCTCAGTTATGATTTGAGTTACTCACCCTAACTTATCAGGTTGCATTAGCTTCACGCCGGCGTGTAACAATTTTTTCGACGCTTTATAATAAACTGTATCAATATGATTGTACTCCATTGCATTTGTGCACATTAATCTAAAATCGGCAATGAAATCCTGCAGTGAGTCATACAATCCGTCGTCGATTTTCTGTTTCATCGTGCTAAAATCCATTGGATTGCTAATAATGTGCGAATATCCGGGTGCGATATTATCCGTGACGGGCCAAGCGAAAAATTGTTGAGGATCTCTTTTCTCGAGCGCTTTTAACAGGTGCTCGAGTAACTTCATTAATGATGTATGTTCTTGGCGCTGTTTTAAAACGCATAGGCGCGGTTCTCGCGGACTTCCAATGGCTTCAATCAAAGACAAAGAGTCTTCACCTAAAGATACTTCGTCTTCTTGGCTGGACTCTTCTCTTTTGCGCTTTTTTTCTTTATGGTGGTGTCGGTGTTTACGTTCCCTATCTTTATCAATTGAAATACAATTTTTGTAATCGCAAATCATTGCTAGATTTACATAATTATACAAATAAATATCGTAATATTTAATAATTTCCAGAAAAAATAAATAAATTTTGTCCTACAATTATTAAATTGTATTTGTTTAAAAAATTGTATCTTTTAAACAAATCGCAATTGATTTATAATATTGCATTTATGACTATGTAGAGATGCGAGTTACGTATTTAATTATTTTTCATTTAGTTGAGCCGTTTTTGAGAAAATTATAAAAGGTCTATTTTGGGGGTGTTTTTAGGCGATCTTTAGAGTAGATTTTTTTTTACAATATATGTGGTTCATATTGCGCAAATAAGGGTTGAAAACTTAGAAGTTTACATAAATATTTAATTTAATGAACCTGAAGAATTGATATATTTAATATTAAATAATGTTATATTATAAATAATATTGCGATTGCTGATAATAGAGTTATAAAAATTAATTATTATTAATTAATATATTATAAATAATAAAAAATGTTATAGATTAATATTTTTATTAGTAGTTAGTAGTTACATAGAATTCAGGGTTGAAAATATTCAAACGAGTAGATTAAAAAATAATTTCATTTTATTCAAACCTTTATCTTTTTTCTTCTTTTTCTTTTTGGACTTCTTGTGATGAGTGTTCGGGGGTCCCATAAAATAGCCGCTAGCCGCCGATTGAACACTTTCTTCATCTTGTCCCTGAACACTATAAAGTGGAGGGCCTGTTTGTGTCTGCGAAGGGCCGGGCCACTCATTACTGTGTTCCGGAGTTGAAGAACTTCCAACTTTTAAGATTAGTTTCAAAGCAGGAGGTTTATCGGCGGAATACTGGCCCTCATACTTGTCCCGTTTCTCTGATTTATGTTTCTTATGCTTTTTTATACCACCCATTATTGATGTTGTTGTTCTACACAAAACACCCTACTTATTCCACTTGCATACACGAATAATCACTAATGAAATTGATTTTTGAAAACAATGAAATACTTTCTTAACCTTAAAACTTACGTCAAGTTTACAAGCGTCATTCTTAGTTTGAACATTCGTTGAAAGCTGGCGTTGTGCTACCAATCACGAGCGTACTTTCATATCAGTTGTTCGCGGAACTACTCAACTCACGTGTGAAAGAATGAGTTTATATTTAGTTTATAATAAATTACTTGTGATCACGCTTATTTAATTGTGTTAATTGATAGCTAAAACTTCAATATATATGTTCATATCAGTTAGTTTTTGCTTAAGAGCGTAACAAACATGCAAAGTTACCGCGGTACAAAATCGTTTCCCCGCCTTTTTAACAACGTCACTTTTTTGGCCATTTTAGTTGTTAACAATATATTTTAACATGTTTAAAATGTCAGTATTTCGCGTCATTTCATTGAAAGTATTGTTCATTTGGTTTTGAAATTAAATAATGTAATGTGTATTAGTTTTGTGGTGTTGTAATTTATTTGTGTTTAAAATGTGATGTATAATGGCAAGCAAGAGCAAGAACATTTCTGTTTGTGGAAGATGTTCACGTGAAGTTTATCACGCCGAACAACGAGTTGCTATTAATAAAGTTTGGCATGCATTCTGTTTTAGTTGTGGTAAGAAATTGTTTAATATTTCTATAATTGTATCAAATATATATATTTTATTGTAATCTGCAAGTTGTTTCCAACATATATATGATCTAAGCCTTACTTTATAGTTAAGTTTTTTATTTTTTCTGCAGCTCCATATATATATATATACATATGTATGACTATTTGTTTGCTCATTTTATTTTCTTATACCTGTGATTCCCCAGGTTATCTTATATGCTTGTTCAAATTCTGTTTTGATCTACCAACAGTAGTAATCGAAAAATAAAATTCTTTTTATGTTTGTTTACATTAATGTAAATCAACGCATAATTTTTGTAGCAATTTGTAATAAACTTCTGGATTCTTGCACTATAAATCCTTACAATGGCGAAATATATTGCACCACGTGTTTTCAACAAATAAGCGCTTATGATTACGATTTCGACAATGACGAAAATTCTAAACGAGGCTCGCAATCTGAAAAGAAAAAACATCATAAAGAATCTCCGAAACAACAACAACAATCACCTAAACCAACAACGCAACAAAATCATACACCGGATTCAAAAAGTACCCATAAACCAATTAGAACACCAGAAAAGAATCCAGCAACTGTTAAATCACCTAGAAAAGATCAGAAAAGAACTGCAACTCCGCCTCAGAATAAACAAAGTCCAAAAACTAAACACCGAAATCTAGATGAATCTAACAGTTATCATATAAAAGATCTGTATCCATCACCAGAAAAAGCGCATAAGCTTGACAAGAATAAGAGAAGACCTTCTTCTGCAAGTCTTCCTGTTGGTCATTTAAATAAAACTCCTCCAAAAAATGTGCGAAAAGATTCTGCTGAACATTATAATATTGCTGGTTTATTTAAAACGCCAAAAAAGCAGCAGAAACCGTTTGATGACTCTGATGGATACCACTTGGATAAAATGTACCAATCTCCAGAAAAACCTAAGGATGGAAAAAAACTTAGAAACTCTCCTTCTGGAAATTATGGTATCGCTGGTATGTTTAAAACACCCAAAAAGAAAAATACACCCTTTGATGATTCTGATGGTTATCACCTGGATAAAATGTATAAAACTCCAGAAAAACTAAAAAACGCCCGTTCTGGAAATTATAGTACCGCTGGTTCGTATAAAACTCCAAAAAAAAAACATGCACCCTTTGATGATTCTGATGGATACCATTTAGATAAAATGTATCAATCGCCGGAAAAACATCAAACTTGGACTAAAATAGGACAGGACGATTCTGGACATATAAACCTGCGTGGTTTATTTAAAACTCCAAAAAAGAAGGATCAAAATATGGATGAAACTGATAACTATCATATTCGGAATTTATATCCAAGTCCAGGAAAGTCTCAAAAAGATCAAAAAAACACCAGGAATCAACGCAACTTCATGGATGAAACTGATAATTATCATATTAAAGATATGTATAGATCACCAGAGAAACCTCATAGAGGACAGCCCAAAAGAACTGATAGTGATCCATTTTATAAAACTGCTTTAAGTAGCACACAGTTCCACAAAACTCCAAGAAAAAATCATCGTGATATGGATGATACTGATAACTACAATATTGATCGTTTATATCCAAGTCCAAGGCAAACAGGTGAAAACAGAACTATAATTCCAAACTCTCCTAGATCGCCTATGAATAAATCTCCAAAACGGAATAATAATGAAGAGTTTTACCAACCCGCTAATTATCCAAATTCCCCAAATAGAACTAGTGATGATCTTTATAAAACTGCAATGTCAAACACACCTAGATCTCCAAGATATAGATCTCCAAATCATAATACTAGTGAAGAATTTTACCAAACTGCTAATTACCAAAATTCTCCAAATAGAACTAAACCTGGGGATTTTTATAAAACTGCAATATCCAGCTCACCAAGATCTCCCAGTAATAAATCCCCAAATCGTACAAATAGCAAAGAGTTTTACCGAACAGCTAATTTCGAAAGTACCCCAAATAGAACTGATCTCTATAAAACCGCAACACAAAATACACCCAGATCTCCCAGATATAATCAACCACATCGAAATGATTCAGAAGATTTCTTTCAAACACCCAATCATACAAATTCTCCCAAAAATACAACCGCTAGAACTAATTCTCCTCCAGTTTATAAAACTGGAGTTCAACATTCTCCTAGAAACTTCAGAGGAAGCTCTAACTTATACCAAACCGCTCGGAGATCTCCAAAAAACAACTTCAACGAAACTATTTATGAATCTGCGACGCAGTTGTCCCCAAAGAAATTTTCTCCGCAAAAACTGAGTTTTGAATCAATGAATAGCGATGATTTTTTCCATAACGCTACAACCTCGACGCCTCAAAGGCCGCACCAGAGGAATTTTACGGTTGGGTATGCAATGGTACCACAACCAAATCCAGAAAATTTTAAGTCTGTAAATAACGTCCAGTTAGATGATACAAAAAAGAAAGGCTTTTTTAGTAGATGGATTTCTCGCATTATAGATAGAGATAAAAAAGAAGAAAAATCTCCTGAAAAAGCTTCAAACAATCCTCAATCTATGCTTATGCAGCAAGGAGCTCCTAAAAGGTATAAATACGTAAGGTATCCAATGGATGAATCAGAATATTATAATAATGATAACACATATCAATATCCAGAAGAGGAATCAATAAATCGTGGTGAAATATCGAAACCGTATGAGCCACAACATCTAGATAATTCTTACAGAGTTCCAGAAAATAATTATGAATGGAATCAAAAAGATTTACAAGTATATCGAGTTGACAAAGTGTCGAAACCTAAAATAAAAAATGTAAGAAACCCAATGGACGATACAAACAATTATAATATAGACAGGTTGTACCAATCTCCAGAACGAAATCCAAGAAGAAGGAAACAAAATTTGGATGATTCTGGTGACTACTATATCGACAAACTTTACCAGTCTCCGCAAAAAATTCAACAACATTATGATGACATCGACTATCATTTGGATAACCTTTTTGCAACTCCTCCAAAACATCAAAGAAGTCCTCGAAGAAATCCGATGGATGATACCGAAGACTACAATATCAACCAACTATATTCAACTCCTCCAAAACATCAAAGAAGTCCTCGAAGAAATCCGATGGATGATACTGAAGACTACAATATCAATCAACTGTATTCAACTCCTCCAAGACATCAAAGAAGTCCTCGAAAAAATCCGATGGATGATACCGAAGACTACAATATCAACCAACTGTATTCAACTCCTCCAAAACATCAAAGAAGTCCTCGAAGAAATCCGATGGATGATACCGAAGACTACAATATCAACCAACTGTATCCAACTCCGGAGCGTTATAAAAATAAACAAATAGATAGTGATCCTAACCGGGTTCGTTTTAATCCAAACATGCATTCTACTCCAGCCAAAAAGAATAATCATGTGGAATATAATAATGATACAAATCAGACACGAGGGAAAACTAAATATGGTAGTGAAGTTGGTTATAATGAAAAAGATGTAAGTTTTATATTTGGAAAAAATCAATCCAACCGTAAACAAGGTGGTATTGTTTTAATTTTAGCCTACATTACACGATGCAAATAGAAAACCTGTGTGCAAATCTTCGTGTGATTCTAAAAATTGTTACATGCCAACACCGCGAGAAATTTCTGGTTATTACAGTCGTAAATCCAAACAAAGATATTGCAATAGGTATATTGTTAATTATGAAATGGTAGTTATTTTATTTTGATGAAAGTACCCATTTAAAAAATTTATATAACTATCTCTGAGACCCCTAAAGACTAAATTTTAATAGTTCTAAGTTATAAATAATTAATTTATAATAATTACAGCTGCTTTCCTGAATTTGATGCGTATGATGACAATCCTCAAAATAATGATATTTGCAAACGGTGCAACCGAATGGTAAGTAACTTATACATTGATCTGAATATGTAACTCTTTTTTGAGTGTGTTTTTACAGGTGTATATAGTTGAAAAGGTTAAAGCTGGTGGCAACTGTTACCATGATTGCTGTTTTACTTGCTACATCTGTCGAAGACCTTTGAATAGTCTGAATTTGTTGTCGAGACGTGGTGAAATCTTTTGCAAACGTAAGTTTCATCTATTCATTATTTTGCATGCTTAATATAATACGAATTAATTTTTGAAGACTGTCATTTGAAGTATTTTGGTCCACATACATATGGTTTTGGAATGCTCCCTAATTTATCACTTTAAGTAGAAACCGACGAACAGTTTTTGTTAAATTTGGTAATAAAAATCTTATTTGTTTAATTTTATTTGCAACTATACGACGTAAGTGGTTGACAAGTGTAGGTTTCGAAATGAATTTATGTCGTTAGGTAAAATAACATAAATATATATAATTATATATATATATATATATATATATATATATATATATATATATATATATATATATATATATATATATATAGACATCCGGTGTTTTCTAAATCTATGTAATACGGAAAAAGAGATGCTAAATGTTGAGTGAATGTGTGAGGGAAACGAGAAGATATAAAATCGACCCTTATATAAACAGAACGCGAAATGCAATAGAGAGAAAATGGAGGGTGGTTGAATTCAGTTGTTATGTATTTGACAGCTGAAAGATTATATGCTATTATCCCCTGTTTTATTTTAATTACATACAACGCCGCCAAACGTTAGCGCTCAAGATTAACAGATTAAACTACACGAGTTATTCGTATGGTGGCTTTTCATCCTTCACATTTCCTATAGTTTATTTAATACGCTTAAATATAAATAATATTTAAAGATATCATCATCGAATTACACAGTTATTCTGTGGTATAAACGATTTCAATTTTTGTTGATTTAGTTGATTTTGTATTTTAAATAAAATCCCACTAATAATTCATATTTCCAAATTTATATACCTACACTAATCAATTCCTAACCGTTCGATTTCGCGCTCAATTTTAATCACATCCAACTGTTCCCAACCTCACACCAATTCGCCAATCTGTTCTCACTCACAAACCAATTCATTTTATCCATCCTTTTCTCGCTATAATATGAACGTAGACAGAGATATTGAGAGAGAAAGAGAAATATAAAGCGCGCTTTCGTAAGATTTATAGGGACCGATTTTATTGTAAAATGAAAGACTTTTGTGCATGTGTGCGAGTCGAGGTCGGTGTGTAAATCATTGTCGACGTAACCTATGGCGTCATAACGGCACTTTTGGCATTTCGTCGATAGAGCCGAGTTCTTTTTTATTGAGGTGATTTAAAAAAAAAATTATTCGTTCAGTAATGCACTATAATATGAGATGAGTTATTTTATTTATTTTTAAATATATGTATGTACTAGACTTTCTTTAACGAGTTGGGTTGTTTAAACATTAACAAATATATTTATATTTTCTATAACAAAGGAGTTTTTAAAAATTCAGTATTCAAAATAGATCATTAGTGTCCCCTAAAGATCATTGATGGTTTCTTAATATTTATTGAATTCGCGATTTAAATTTTTGTTGTTCATTGCTGTAAAATAATCAAAGGAATGCGCAACTCTAGCGGTAAAAATTGAGAACTAACGCATAAAGGTCATTGTAAACAATACACAGCTGTTTTTATATATGGGTCAAATAGATCAACGGGAAAAATTTTCGTACTTTTCGTTGTGTTGCGAATTGCATATAAGTTTTCTTGATTGTTTGAGGCAATTTTCAAAATATGTTTAAATCAAGATAAAACGTATTTGTTACCGAATTTACCACGTGACTAGATCAAAGGCTGTGAATACTTTGTGTGATTGTGACCCTATACATTTAACACACAAAACCTGTAAACATAACAAACACACATCGCAGCAGGCCATTTTCACAGCCCACCTCGCAATTTGGCACGTGTTGAAAGAGTAGGCGTGGTATATGATATATCGTTCCGAAAATTCGCTACTATTAGTAACAAACAGCTTTTCTTTTCTGGCCTTTTTTATATTTTTGGACAAAAACTACGAAAAATCACACCTAAAAAAAATTACTACCACGCCCATGGTTTATTTTTATACAGATTAAGGATAATAAAAAATATATGTGCATATATATTAAAGTATTATATTGTTGTATTATAAAATAGCTTCTATTGACCGATTCTTTTGTGATTTAATTTTTTTATGAAAATGGGGTAATATTATCGGTATTTTTTTTTCTTTATTGTATAAAGGATATTTTATTGGTTAGTAATAGTATGAATGAAAATATGTATATGCATAGATATCAGAGTTTCTAAAAGAAATGAAGAGAATAGATGGTAGCCAATTTAACGGTAGTGATGTCGCCGTAGGCGGCGTGGCACCACGCAACATTTCAGCGTATTTTTAAGTTAATTGGTTCTGAAAAGCGAGTTTCCACTTTTACGATTTTCCGGCAGTTGCTGTCAAGATAATTAAATTTTTAAAGCATTTTTCACTGCGTCAGAGTCTACTGGCTATTCTCTAACCGGGGGCGACAGCCGTCTTGCTCCTTCTAGAAGGAGGATGGTGCATTTTTAATTTTTCCGCCGCTTAAAATTTCTTATATTTCGACAATCTGTTATTTAGATATCCCACCCTTCTGATATTAAAATCCGGTTGATTATTCGGCGGAAGCTTTTCACTTAAAGAGATTCTTTTTAAATAAATGTTTTATATTAAACTATTTTATTTATAAGTAATGTAATTTTTATTAATAATATTTTAAACTTGAAGTCAATTTTCAAAAAAATGTTTAAAAAGTTTTAAATAAAAAGCAAACGTGTAAAACACAAAGAGAGTATCCAATTCTCAAAATGACATTAGCATTCAGCGCCGTCAATTAATCAACAATTAGCTGGTCGGATGCTCACGCCAGAGAGCTCGTATAAGGCCCTTTTGTGTGCCGGACTGCCGTTACTGGTTCAGTTGGTTGGATACTTAAACAAACACACATACACACACATAACATATCAGCTCAAATCATACACATATCTGTTTCATTATATTGTGTATGTATAAAAATAATGAATTAATATATTTTTTATATCCCCTTTGCCTTTATCGGACTCGACATGTATATATATATATATATATATGTATGAGAAAGAGAGGGATACACACGTATTAACGCTTGAATAGACTTAAAAAGAACTCTATGTATAGAGAGAGAGATAGAGAAATACATTTGGAGATAGCACAATTTTTATTTTTATCAGGATTGGATTTAAACAAAGAATAGATCTCACAAAACTACAATTATGAATGTGTAGACCCAAAATGTCCCTAGATATGTATGTCAGCAGTTCAAAATAGTAAAATGTTAATTCTGTTAAAATGTTTACAGGTATTCTATTATAAATGGCAAGGAACATGAAGAAAAGCACACATTAATCTACATGTGTCAAGCTTAATGAAAAATAAAAACGAAGTTGTTCTTTACTGCCACCAAATCTGAAGATTTAACACGATGGAGTGTTTAGAAATATCTTTTATATAAGAATGAGTCCGTCCCTGTAGAATAAACAGGTAAAATAAGTTGGGAAAGGGTTCGAGTTTCAACCCTTTTCCAACAAAAATAATTAAATGGTGATCTGTACACTAATTGCTCTGCAACATTAGTTTCAACACAGTAAACTTATTCATATTTGTGACAAAGATGTCACCATCTATACATGTTCATATTAAGAACCTGTTAAGTGTTAAATGGTCTAGAAAAAAGGTTAATTATTCAATACAGAACGATTTTTCAACGTTTATTTTTTCGTAACAGCCCCTAAATACATTTTTAAAAAGTAACAACCATTGTACTTAGGTGTCAAACCTTTTTGACTCGACGGAGATTAATTAGCGACTACTTTTAAGCGAAAGGGAAACGTTTTTGATAGTAACGTAAAAATTATTAATTCAAAACATTAACTCCAGATACACATATATCCTGCGCATCCAGCCACAAATGCACAAAGTGCTTTAAATAATACAATTCATTCCTTATTCAATCAATCACGACACCTCGTGTTTCGAAACCATTTGTCGGCGAATCGCGCGCGTTGTGGTATCATCATGAACAGAGTAACGAAACCTGAAGCAAACCTAGGAATATGCTATCAAATCCGCGACAATATATAAACGTCATTCACACACACTTGACTTAGGTCACAAAAACGCCGCCAGAAACGCCACGATGCGAATTGTAAGTTAACCAAAACCAGTGTGTAGATAGATTAAGAACAGGCGATCCCCTTTTCATTCGCATCTATTAATGATTGCATGTTTTGGACACCCGGCTGATTGGGGATCCTAGTTGTCGGTACGGAGGGTGAGGGGGGGGGCACCCAAACATCACAAAGATACTCAATTTACGTTTTATAACTATAGTTCACTTTATTTAAGCTTACAACTAACTTGTCTTATTTAAACCATCCAACTAATGCCGGTATTACGTCGAATTTTCGTCAAACATTCTAGATAATATTAATATGTGCCATCAATTTATTATGTATGTATGTATGTATGTATATGATTGAATTGAAAGTAAATGAGTAATATTTAGTTTTGTGTGACCACGTCGAGGTTGACTGTGAAATGTATGCAAAATATTATAATTTTTTAATGATGTGTGTCAACTCAAACCCCCTGTATATATTTATACAAGAATTATGATAATGAGAATTGAGGCGTTTTGAATAAGGCCATTTTGACACGGGTATCTCTTTGGGGCCATTGTTAACCCCCTTTTTTATTTATTTATTTTGATTCATTTTAAACGAGGGAGTTATGTTGTTGATTTACGGGGAGCAAATATGTTTGACATGCTTTGCATTACTTTAGCATATGCCCAGTTGTACAATTTATTCACATGTTATATTTAGGTAACTATAATACCTACTTTATCTGCTTCTAGCACAATTTCTCCAAAATATAATAATGAAATAAATGATTGTGCTTATGCCATATATATATAGTCGATATTATCCGAAAGCAACCGAGCGCGTTGCGTCTTCGCGTGCATCATTTCCTAGTCGGATATTAAATCGCCGACATCTGGTGCCGACTTCCTTTTAGGCTCTCTTGCTCTGCACCTCTGTCTCTCTCTTGCTCCTTCTTTATGACTTATTACTTTATTACACTAATAGAAGGGACATTGAATTATTAATATAAGATTACGGTGCCAGTGCTGCTGCCTAGGCGGTGGGAAGTCGAAGCTTTGTCTGTGTATATGGTAACATTCGGTGCTGGAGGAGCGACTAATGGTGGCAGCAGCCGGGAAAAATATATTGCTATGACGTCACTGGGCGACTGTCAACTAGATATTATTGTCGACTGGGTTTTTCGCCTTTTATTTTATTCTCGCAATATTATTTCACTACATTTGATTTTACAAATCATTCATAAATACGAATTAAATTATTACAATTTAATTGTACTTCGTGCACTTTGCACTCATTTCGTTGTTTTCATTTGAAACCACTGTTGACAAATCTTATATTGTTTGGAAATGATAGTGACACGTGTGCACCCTATTTCAGCGTTTATATTTATAATCCGTTTCTAATTTCCTAATCTGCCATGGAATATTTATTGCCTTGACAATTGGATCCACGCGTGCTTCGGATAAATATGTATCTGTTACCCATCGTTTTATACTTATACGTAGCACAATAGAAGATATACATTCTCAATATATTTATGCATCATAATTATTAAAAATAAATTTGAACTAAAATCAATTTAATTATAAATTATGATATTGTTTATAAATGTTTTATAAACTAAGGTGGTTTGTATATACCCAAAGTCCATAATTTTTTTTAGTGAATCTCTGATGTTGTTTTGATATTTGACCCTAGCGCCACGGCAATTACGCGGTGTTTAACCGAACGTTAACACATACTGTTGTCTGTTAATATGATACAGATGCGCCGGGATACTTTATTATTATATACACAATAACCTTTTCCTGATTCGCAACGGACCGTGGCGAATGTGTTGAACGAACGGATGAACGGGGGCGCGCATCCCTTTCATCTAAAAGATATCAACGGCTTGCCACATCTATAACACTATGGTGTACTAGGGGCTTTCTAAGCAATATTAAAAATTAATTTTAATCAAATATATATTCGGATATCTGACAACCGGCGCACGTGTCTATTCTGTATATATGCATTTATAAACTGACTGTGTGTGTGTGTGATTTTTTAAATTTATTGTTGCGATTATATTCATATATTTTTAAATCTTTAAATCGTTTTTAACCAACTGTAAGTTGTAAAATGTCAACTATTATAGAGTTGTGGAGGCGCAACTTTAAAAATAATTAAAATTTTTAACAATCTAATTTAGATTAATAATCTTATATTACAAGAACCTTTCATAAACAATTAAAATTTGTAGTGGTATCAACCCTATTGTGTGATGTCTGAACTATTGTAAAATTAATTACTAACGATGAAATGGAACAAAAAATAGACTTGCTTTTGTGGTTAAACTCCGACAGTGAAATATATATATATATATATATATATATATATATATATATATATATATATAATTGGTGCAAGGTGCATATGTGTATGTATTATTTAGTTGGCTGTGAAAGAGAATATTATAATATACGTTTAGTGCACGTTATATTATAAATTTAGCGTTTTGTTGTCTAAAGGATGAGAATGCAATTGTTTTGTCAGACAAACGAACCGACGATAGACAAACATTGCTTCGGATATAATTGTTACAGTGGCGTGCATAGAAATATTGCGAAAACTCAATTTGCTTTCAAATGTCTTCGATGAAGTCTCTTAATCTTTTAAACATTTCAACACAGATTAGTCTATTTGTATGCAACTCAAATGAGTTTAAAATGATATTTCTATTCTATCTAAAAATTGCATTGTTATGATGACTATAACTAGGTTTCTGTTTATTGTTGTTCTTTTGCGCATATTGCGTTTCAAGTTATTCCGAGCCGCCTACAGACTGTTGTAGTGGTGGTGGTAACAGTCTTCTATACATACCTATGCCTATGTTTTGTTGTACTACTTTTCACACATTGTTATTATGTGTGTGTTGTGACGCATGCAACTGAAAATAAAATAGTATCTACCAAGCCAATGGAAGCGAAATTCTAGATTCATAATTGCTTTGCTCTGACATACCACTTCTGTATAGAGCAAAGCACATAATAGTATAAAAACACAAGATAATATACGGATACAAAACATTATAATATAATCTTCTCCTCTGCCGCATCCTGAGAGTTTCTCCGCACTCTTAGTATATTTGCATCTCTGTTCTTACCATATAGTGTGCCTGTAAATATATATATAGGATCCTTAAAGAGGGAGACACACTGGCCTGGAGTGGAGTACGGTGAGGGGTAGTGGCTTCTGCGCTTTTGCATTATATGTTCTTGTGCAGCTCCACTCCACTCCACGCTTGTGTAATATCCAATATAATATACATCAACCACAGACGGGCTGAGAGATTAATATCACTAAGTCTGACCCGAGTTTTGTGCACGGTGCCTCGTGCGGGGGCTGTCTCCCAAATTTTCAGCACTACTTTTTTATATTATTAGTTTATAGCATTTTTTCTTCAAAAATTGTCACGTTTGACCATGAGAACTGTGATTAATTATGTATCCTTGAAAAGAATATACAATTTTGTATGTCTATATGGGATACTATACGTTATTAGCATGTAATTTTTCATCGTGCCTAAATGATGAATTTCGAACGCAGCTCCGGCAATTTTTTTGCAATATAATATTATATATGCATTATAGTATCGACCAGATGCAAATTCATACGATATTTTCGCGTCTGTATTACAATACCGAATTGGTCCACTACATTTATATACAAACATACACAAAGTCGACAAAGTTAAGCATTTATATTTTCTCTACATCATATATACATATATATTTAGATATAATAGATATATATATATATATATATATATATATATATATATATATATATATATATATATATATATATATCCACAGTGATTTTGCTTTCAAATATGCCAAGACCAGAAATTGAATATGCGCTTTTTATTATTTATTATTTTTAATCTGTTCTCCTTTCTTTTATGTTTGACTATTATATTGTTGTTGTTTTAGTAAAATTTTTCATTTTATCTCAAACACAACTTGTCCCACGCTCTCTCTCTCTTTCTAAGCACTATTTTCTCTATTTAAACGTTGTGAATTAACTACTTTATAATAACTGGATATTGAAATAAAGTTAATGAAAAATATATAAGTTGAGATTTGATTGAAAATAACCGTTTTGAGTGTTATGCTCTGTATGCAATTTCGTACATTTTTTATTTGAGCAGTTTTTTGAAATAGCTATGAATGTTGACATGCCGACACTGCATTAGATATTTCTCATAACATTTTTCGCAATTCACCACTTTAGTTACAGTTTTAAGGGTTGCATGGGGCGCGTAACAATAAAATGTACTTTTATCAAATGAAATCTATTGTATCAACATACTATTGCCATGTATCATCAATCATGTCTAGAAAAGCACAATAAAAATTATGGGCAAACGCGACGGATGTGCTTTCTGCATTTACGTATAATATCATCATATAGGTAGTACATACATACATAATATGTAAGTTCTAATGTTATTGTGCAACGGGCCTTCCCCGCATTTCATCGATAATAGATCACATTGAATACATGATCAATGATCGTTGTGTCATTTGAACTATCGATCATTTCATGCTTGTTAAATATATATCAATTATGTCGTCACATTTGTCAGGCTATTTATAGCTATTCTAGTAGGTTTAACCGACTTTTGACTTATTTGTATAATAAAATAAAAAATATATATATATATAGACTATATAAAAAATAACTTTGTCAACCACATTAATAATTTTTTCTCAATGGCAAATAAATAAATAAACGGAAATGATATGATTATAGTTGCGCTCCAAATGAGACTAGTGTAATTTGAGAAATAAGGAAGTGAATGCGTACATGAGGAATGAGATGAAATGGAACAGGCGTGCGAATGTGTGTGTGTGTGTGTGTTTTGGAAGAGTATGGTAGTGACAGGCGTGGGCAAGGGTGTCGGAAACCCCACGGGGCAAACGCTAGTACGCACAGAGGCAAGTCTCCCACAGGGTATCAGAGTGTGGAGGAAACTAGCAGACACGGACGCCTCCCTCGACGTGTGGCACGGCGCAGTGTTCCAGCTGAGAGTGCCTTTGAAATTTTACGTTTTACAGCTTTTGGTTTATACGTTATATACCTTACTACTACTTGAAGTGATTTGGTTCGTTAGGTCGTCATGCATTTTTAGAAGTAGCTGTATTGCAGATTTAATATGTTTACTTAATAGGTATATATATATATATATATATATATATATAATATAAATAAATAAATAAATAAAAAATATAGAATGTGTTACGGCGCTGATGGTGATATGAGAATAAAAGAGTAAAAAGGTGTGTGGTGGTAGGCTGTAGCGGTGTGGGGCCCCGTCACGTCGCGCCAAAACTGTTTGACACATATGGTTGCTAAAAAATGACAAATTGCTGTGTATATGATTTTTAAAAATGTCATTCGGGACTGTTACTATAACGGAATTCTCTTTTTATACTACACCCAATGGATATGTATGTATATATATATATATATATATATATATATATATATATATATATATATATGTATATATATATATATATATATATATATATATATATATATATGTATGTATATATATATATATATATATATATATATATATATATATATATATATATATAAATAAATAAATAAATAAATAACGGAATATTATTATTGTATATATATATATATATATATATATATATATATATATATATATATATATATATATATATATATATATATATAATTTGCTCTTTTGGGAAACTCGAGGAAATACTAAGTTGCAACATTTCTTTTGTTTTCTCCAGGCAAGCAAGGGTGATAATTTATTGTTTCGTACACATACAAACACACATCTATATATATTATCTAAGTGGTCCTGGCGTTGATCGAACAATCACAGCTGTCGCACGCGTGCGACCGTACATACAAGACGCGGAGAAAGAGGAAACGTTGCCTGCTTGCTTGCTTACTTACTTACTTGCTTGCTTGCTCTGGCCACCACAGCCGTAGCAACCCTTCACACTACTAATACTACTACTACTACTATGGTGAGCATACAATTCTGTTATACACATCTAAGATATGTGATGGTGCAATACACAGTTACACAGCAATACAATGATGGCTTGATATAGCAATAAGTCTTCATCCTCACTGGCTATGCCTGGGTGGCTTTTCTTATAACCTCCTCTTCCTCCTACTCTTTCGCCTCCTTTACCACCTTGTTGGCTCGTTTGGTCGATGCGATTGTGAAGATCGCACCATCCGGGTATCGCCTGCACTTCATTTATCTCAGCCCTGCCCTTACAACCAAACGTTCACACTCAGTACTAAGACACATTTCTGTTCTATTCATAATTCATTTTTGTTACAGATTTATTCAAATTACACCACTATACAATCAGATACTTCAATTATCTGTAAACGTTACCTACAGATAAAAACGTTTTTTAATCCATAGGAGAATTCTATACAGATTTATTATTTTTATACTGAAAATCTGTACTAATGGATGTAAAGGGGTTTCACCCCCTCCCCCTCCTGGGGGGGATAGGCATGGAGTTATGTGTATGTATGTCTAGTTTTATTTTTATTTATTGCGTTTTAAAGTAAATGGTACTTCTGTAATAATGAAATCTGATTCCGGACCTGTCTGCTATAGACCAGCCGTCTTGGATCGATTATCGCGCCTTCACGTGACGATTTCACAATTCAACTTATCTTATTCGATTCCTTCTTCCATTTCATACACACCCACGCGCACACACACACACACACATATATACATATACATACACACACATCTGGCACATCACACATCTTTATCGATATTGTATTGTTAAGACATTGTTATTGGGGGTGTTTAAGCTTTCGAAGTATTTTTCTCGTCACAAATCGACGTAAAGCGAAATAGATACAAACCGAGTATAGGTATAATATATAGAACATTGAATGGCGAGTTTTTTATTTTATATCTTAACCCTTATGGAAGAATAACAAGTATATTTGAGATATAAACATTTATTTTATTTGTTTTAATATCTTTTTTATTGATTAATTAGTCTAGTAAACCTAGTTATGATTAGCGAAAGTAAATTAGATATATATATATATAGAAAAAATATTTCAAATACTTGTAATAGCGACCTTAGTAAAAAGTGCACCCTGTATAAATATATAAACTAGGTATATCAATTCGTGTCCCACGCGAACAAAACAGTATTGCTTATTGTTTTTCTAAGCTAAATGTGATCCGAATGGTGGTTTATGTAGCGTGACTAAGTCGTACGCGATGCTCCAGCAAGGGTATTCGATTTATCCCTTGAAGGGTACTTCGTACCTGTGTAGACGGACCACCCTGTTAGGTATACACAGTCCCTTAGGTATGTAATTGTTTGTTTTAAGGGCTTCTCACAATGTAATGGTTAGGGATCAAAATATTTATTTTTCTATTAAGATTACGCAAAAAAAAATCGCCATCTCACCTTTGAATTACCACAAAATAGACCTGTCATCCTAGGTTTTTATTAAAAATGATTTAATTAAATAAAAAAATGATTTAAAATTTAACGTAAATTGTCGAACAATATTTTAATAATTTAAATATAATAGTTGTAATAACGTTTATGAAAATCATACTTATTTGATTCATTTCGTGCGATATGGGAATAATTTCCTAATTTAAACCAAAATTTTAATTACCAAATATTAATTAATAAAAAATATATATACATCAGTTTATTATAATATATTTATCTATTATAATCAACTAGCGATAAAAAATCATATTATGAACATAACCGATGGACAGAGATGAAACTATAAAAGCATCAAATTAAAAAGAGACCTGCACACATTTATAACTGTTGGAGAAAGATGGAGGACGCGTCTATGTCCGTATCCAGTGGTGGGTGTGAGCGAGCGCGAATGACCGAGAGGTAGCGATTTAAAACATCGCTACTCTCTGAATAATGTTTCACAAAATGCGTTTCTGTTTCTGACAGCTGTCTTTCAGCGTGAATTTAATAAAATTCTCGGCTCGTTTTGGCCGATACGGCGCGCCCTGCATTACCGACCTTGCCTCCCGTTCCCTTTCTCTGTCTGGCACACTGGCCACGCGTACTGCCATGAATGGCCTGTCCTTGTCCAATGCATATACCATAACGCTGGCTCTCGTTTTAGATATAGTTTATATTAATGGGCATTTTTAACTTTTCACCCAATCACTGAATATTTGTCATGCCGAAATATTTTACTGTTACTACGAAATAAAGCAAAGATCTGCCTAGAATGGTTAGCCACAGATTAACCGAGCTTTTGTCAAAATTAATTTAATTGTTTTTAAATAGTACATTTTAGCGTTGAATAATTTGGTGGAGGAAATAAAATATTTAGGCATTTAAAAAAATTAAATTTACAAAATTCTCTATGGTAAATTCATTAACAATTGTGAAGTTTTTCAAACAAAATAATGTTGAACTGTAAAAAAGACTATTTAAAAATAAAAAGCTGCCTATAAACAGTATAAAAACACTGACGTAGGTACTGGTAAAAATACGGATTGGATTTTCCTTTGTTAACGTACTGGATATAAAAGTCATTGTTTTACGTACAGTAAAGAAAGCCCTTTCGACGTTTCACAAAAATTCAATCATTTTTTTACTGTTCAACAAATTTAACGTACACCTGGATCTTTTTGTTAACTAAATTGAACCATAAATGACCAAAAGCTTCTACTGGCATAGATACAAATGTTAAAAGTTGCGCGTTAATCCTCCTGATGACGAAACAATGATATATCTAGTGTTGTCTACATTATACAGTTGGTGACACTGTCCTACTAAGAGCTTAGCCTAGTTTTCCTACACGCTCATTGGTCACTCGATCATGTCAAAGCTCTCAACAAATTTATTATGTAGAATAAGTCAACTCATCTGATATGATTAAACATGGAGTTTAAGAAAATTAGTTTCGATCAATACGAAAACGATTTTGACCAATGGTTGAACCATTTCAGATATGTTCATATACAAGTTGGAAAGTTTCGGTCAAGCCAAGGCAGTAGTCAGAGATACACGAGCCATTCCGAATGCTGCGACTGTTGGGTCGTGGTGCAAAGAGGTGTATTAGGGGGTGGAAACGCGGTTATCTATACAGAGACTGGGTTCTGTGTTATGCTGATGGATGATTTGAATACTTAGCGAACGAACGAACGTCGAGAAAACTGAAACCACACATGCATACATATATACAGACATTAAACGTCACTGACCAATTGTTCAATTGACTATGTTGTTTGTGGAAGCCATTCGCCCACTCAGCGGCTATCAAAATGTTACTTTATCTATAGGTATCTATATATTTTGTCTAATCAGGACTGTTTTGATTATATATAGATATAGTGTTATATTTACAAGTTCACCAGGGCATCGAAAACTATTTAATACTCGATTCTGAGTAAGTCTATTCTATTTGAAACGCTATATATAGATGCATAGCACATATGTACACCTCTGAACATAAGTCTTGTCCCTTTATAGCCGCCTAAAGTCTCGCAACCAACATTGCATGATTTTAATGCAAGTTATGCAGCACGTACAAAATCAGTTAAATTACGTGGGTGAATCCATATCATTCGCTTATTATGGTAGGGTGGACCACCCCTACCATAATAAGCGAATGATATAGATTCACCTAGGTAATTTAACTGATTTTGTACGTGCTGCATAACTTGCATTAAAATCATGTAATGCTGGTTGCGAGACTTATGTTCGAAGGTGTACATACCTAAGTTGTTATATATTTATAAAACAATTATGAATTTCATCTATACTAGTGAGTATCTATGTATCTAAGACCAATACACACTGTCTAAATATAAAATTGTTTCAGCTTTATACACAAACTTAACATCAATCCAGGAGCTTAGAAGTTTAAACTTACGCACCAAATTGACGGATGTCTCTTCTTGATCTACACTTAATCGAATACAAGTACAAAAAAAGTTCTCGCTACTAATTGCAACTAAAAGAGCGCAGATAAATCTACACTATACCTACAGTTGGCCACACATCACTATAGTAAGTTATAAGATTAACTTTCCAACACGCTTATTGGTCACGTAAGTCAGATATTGTTTTCGATCAATCTCATTCGTTTACATATTTGATATATTCCTTGTGTGCTTTAAACGATACGGTTTAAGAAGAAAATGCGGTAAATATGTTTTCTAATATATATAAGAATATATAAACGTTTTGGGTACTTCTGTACTGTTTCAAGGGGGGCTAAAGGGGTATAATTTCATATGTATATGTGTGTTTATATGCGTGAATATACAATAGTATGCAAATTAATCATTTTAAATAGGCGTTTTCGTCCCTTGGCTAAATATTTGTATAAAATCATTCGGTGGTGTGGTTGACCAGTATATACGTTAGCTGGGTATCATATATATAGGCACCTATATAACCGACTGAGTCTCATATATATATATACATATATAAAGTAAACATAAAAAATTGGAATATTTAAAATAATTATGTATCGTATCGCAATAGGTTCAGAACTAATTAAAACAGTATTGGAAAAATTAAAAGTACTCGTCATGTTTATATGCATGAAGTCAGTTTCAAATTAAAAAATCGAGTAGGTACACAATAATATTTAGCATTCTATTGTTTGTGCAAACAAATTATACTCAAGTCAATAAAATTAAATCTATCATAAAGATGATTTAGCCACGCCGCTCTGCGGCGTGGCAAAGCTTTGAAACAAAGCTAAAACGGAAGGAAAACGTCTTCACTTCGACCGTCATCTGTTATTGACATATCCCTCCTACTTTAACCCCCCGCCCCAATTGCGTCACGATTCCCCTAACACGCCTGTGGAAAACGTTATCATGTATTGCTGCATTATCACGCTATTCTTATTTTATTTCGTATATATATCGCTGTTTCCCATGTATCCAAACTCATATGTTTGTGTGTGTGTTTCTTATAAAATGCTATTGCGAAAATTCACATTTGCTTTGTTATAATCTATGAAGGCTGGAGAATCGCGAGGCGTGGTTTGTAGAAGCGCGTGATAGGATTGGTAGACGGAGTTCCCCCTCCAGAGCACAAGTGGACTTGCTCGAGCTTTCGTATGTTTCTTGTTATTATATTGGGTTTTATGAGTGAATATTTGTGATGTCTTATTTTTATTAGAGAAAATTCGGTATTTTGTTTCTAAGATATGTATTTTTGAGTATTTTCTGGTTGTGTTTTAAACGTCGAGTTTAGTTACTATATTTATAAACTTATAAAGGAGCTCATATACCCCTTCCATGGAGCGATATGAAGTATTTTTGAAATTAAAATAAAAAGGTCCTCGGAGGTTATTTTTTTTAAAAAAGGGCGGTCGTTGATGACGAACAAAAGAAAGCAATTAAAAGCAACCAATGATAGGCATAGACGTCCGAACATTGAACACGCCCATCTCATTTACAAGGAAATAAAAATATCCCTGACACATAAAAAAAAGCATAACCAAACCAAAACTCCCTGTTTCACATAATATACTTTGGTTATATACATATAACCTTTCCAACAGCATAATGTACATCGTTATTGATTCGTTTTTCTGGGCGCAGACTTTTAATTTTCTTGTTAATGAGTTTCTATCATTAATTATAAAAGCTAGCGATTTTTATTTTTAAATTCATACTACCCAACATAGACTGGTTTATAAGACTAGCTACTGCATATTATTAATCTATTTCTTCTTAAGAATATGCTACATAAACTGTCCCAATATACATATATCACTTACATTATCCCGTAAATTTAAAATATATGTATATATATTGGCAAGTTTTGGTCTTATTTTAATTATGGTTCAATTAGTTTCGTATCTCAATTCCTGTTTACTTGGTGAGCTTTGGATTTTTAATAATTAGATTTAATAACGAAATACAAAGTTGGAAAACAATAGAATCATTTAATAATTGGGAAAATCGTTGCAGTACCTATCCTTGTCCAACTTACGCAAACCGACAAGCCTAGTCTTTAATGCGAAATATATAACGTTCTTTGTTCCTCCTATTATCAAACCTTTTCGGTATTATTATAATTTGATTACCTAACTACCCTGTATCCCCATTCCTTGATCCTTGATTTCATTCCCTCTTCACATTATAATTGAATTACCATTGTTCTTCGTCCATTTCATGAAAACACCCACAAAATGAGAACTATGCTATTCATTCATGTGTTATTTCATGGTTATTTGAGTAACTCTTATATTTATCTATATTCTGCTAATTCTGTTCAATACGAAATTTACCCCTTGTTTCTCTGTATCACTTCTACAGATACCTATTATAGTGCTACGCATATCAAGCTATTCCGAGTAGCCTATATCTATACATTGTAACTCATACGATAGAAAAACTAGAATTCTTTAGTAAGAACGTATAAGAAACTCATTTGCTGGCCACACCAGACTAGTAATAAATAAATAAACCGCTTTTGATAATTTTACACAAATAATACATTTATTTAAGCAACTGTTGTATATATGTAAGATTAAATCGAAATGCCATTTTCAGATCGTCACATTTGAATAGGGTATAACGCAGAAGTGCATGATCTAGATATTTGTGATATTTCCTTGTAGAATTAAACTTCATTACATATAACTCTAGATGCATCCTTCTCTAACCACTAGTCGCACGCTTCTCGTCGTCCTGCTTTAATAGGAAGCTTTTCATGGTAACAATTTAAGTGGGTACTGAATTGATCGTTTTAGTACTGTGCCCCTCTCGCGTTTCCCTGAAGCCTGGTCGTGGATGCTGGAGAGGGGTACAATTAAGACACTCCTCTCCGCAAAAATCGGAACCACCCCCTTTATCTGTCAGAGTTGCGATCCCCTGCTAGCCCCGCAAACAGAATCCGCGGCGCCACTGTGGAGGGGAAATATAGAATATGTTTGAGTTTAGTTTTGAACATTGACTGCCTTGGTTCTCCTAAAAGGTTACGACATTTCGACGTATTATCCAAGTAGTCGATGAGTTTTTTTCATTAGTGATTCTATTGTGATTTATTTGTGAATGATATTTGCGATTGTTTATTTTTAAATAAGTGCAAGTGATTTATGTTTAGGATTTAAATTGTGTCAATTGAAGAAAGCTTTGATTTTATGCTTTTTAAGTAGTTTAAAAAAAAAATTCACCGACGGAAAACTGAGGGTTTTTAAGTGACTTTAATGTAAATGTGTACGAGCGCTTTTAAAATATTAAGATTTATTAAATTGCAAATTTAATTTAATAATAATAATTTTAATATATATATATATATATATTTGTTGACGACTTTGGAAGTCATTGAAGACAAATTTTAAATTGTTTCATTTTAATATTTGAGAGGAATAAAAATTGAGATCAAAAGTACAGAATCAAAATGAATTTTGTATAAAAATCAAATAAAAAACCGAAAATCACTTGTTCATTTGACTGTAACGAATTGAGTGATCACTTGTTAAATTTCGAAAGGCCCGAAATGTGTTTTTCGCCAATTTTATTCCGGCGGGTTGTTTTTCATTAATTGAACGAAATGGTGTGAAATCCAATTGCATTTACGAGTTATTAATTAAAATTCGTGTGGACAATTAAAAGTGGATTGGTTTTTCAAGCCAAATGCGTTCTGGACACGCAACTGGACTCTTCAACCAATGAATAGCAATTTTAAACCCATACAAATAAATAATTAACGAAAAGTGCATAATTTAATAATTAAACAACTAGTAATATATTTGAATTAAAAAAAATGGAAAATATTAAAAAACAAGCAACCCCCGAATAGACAAATGTATAGAAACATGTATCCAAACATCTCTATCCATACACAACAACATTTCGCAAATGAAACCATGTTAAAATCACTTAACAACAACACATCTCCGTTCTCGATGGACAATCTGCTTTCGAAGATGCCGCCAAGTGGTAAGACGACGCCGGAGACGTCGGACGTCGAACGGACGCAGCTCGAAAACGACGCAAATTCGACCGATGGTGTCCGAAGTCAGCCAGAGTGCGACCGACTATCGCCGAACGATAAACAAGATGTGTTCTTTGGGTTCAGCGGGTGTTTTAAAAATCGCATTTGCTCGAATTGCGGACAGATCGATTGCAATTTGATACATTGCCGTATGCACGGTGTTAGTGGTGATAGTGGTGTTGTTAAAGACGCTAAACCTGTACTGAAGTTTAGTGTTAGTGCTATTTTAGGGACTGACACTCAGACGAGGAGTTCACAGAATGGTAAGGAGGTTGTTCCATCACATATCTATTGCGTCGTTTCAATTGCAGCTATTTTTCTTCAGCTACAATATATAAGTCTTTTACTAATTTGCGCAAGAAATATTGTTCTAATTCATACATTGTGTAAAAGGGGTGTATAGGGCATAAATATTTCATTATTCTAATATAAAACTGTTTTATTTATTTATTTATTGTAAATTATGAATGTACACATAATAATTAACATTTATGTATAGAAATATATGTAAATTATATATATATATATATATATATATATATATATATATATATATATATATATATATACATACATATACATATATATATATATATATATATATATATATATATATATATATATATATATATATATATATATATATATATATATATATATATATATATATATAATATAGAAATTAGTTTGCGAAACTGTAGACTGTTTGATGCTATAGATATTAATATCAACTAGAATTGTACTCAATAAAATATTACTAAAGTCAGTTAGAAGTTAACACAACTCCAAGTGCAATACATCATTTTGTGTGCAATTCCAACTTTTGCGTGATTTGAAATCGTTCTCCAACCCCACACATACACACACACACACACACATCCATTCCCAGGCAACCGGTGCCGGCGCGGCGTCATCTGGCCGGGCACTTAGCTACAGCAATCGTGACCATTTCACCGTGCACCTTACACGCGGGGGCCTTAAAGTTCACTTTCGCCGGAGTCGCCGGTTACACGCGCCTGTCGAAAAAACGTGTGCTGCCCCCGACTTCGTAGCAGTAACACTTCTCCTGCCAACCCTCACCGCTCAAAAGAGGGACTGATGTCCATTATAGGCGGTATTATCGGTCGCAGGGAGAAGAGTATTTGCACGTATTAATTCAGGCGAGCCTGCACCCTGGGGAATATCAAAAAGTTCAAATGTCACAAGGATATATTTATAGATTTCTAGAAACGATTTTTCAAACTATGTCCGCCTATATTTCATTTTCGAATTATTATAAATTATTTAGCAAACAGGCAATAATTTTTTAAAATTATGGATAAGAAGAACAACGCAACAACTATAAAGCTATGCAAATCTATATAGTAGAAATAGTTTTCTCTGCTGTAACTGTAATATATTCCGAACATGTATAATTTTACATTTTTCCTACATATTATTTAAAACGCCTTTACATATAGAACCCGCCATGCTTGCCAATTGCTATAGTTACACTCATTCAATACCTATATAGGGTTTATATACCTACAGTTATTAAATGATATATAAATCTATACATTTACAACCTAATTTAATTCGTATTTATCGCTTTTGTTACCCTATTAAACCGTATCGTTTATTAATTATTTACTATACATATTTCGTAATCGTCGTACACCTAATGACGTCACAAGTAATATAACAAAAATTTAATTCATTTTCTGAGTTAAAGTCGTTTTATTGACCTAAAAACAATTTTAAAACGTAACGCAGTTGGTTTATCATCAGCGTCAATGAAAAATCTTTAGAAATACATAATTTTGTATATATAAAAAAAATCACTGAATAGAAAATAGACATACATAAATAAACCTTCCAAAAGGTAAAAATAACTTACGTGTATTTCAGTATAAAAAAACAATTCATTCATGAAGTATTTTTCTAATCAAATTTATAATACCAAACAATAATAGTAACACCACATCGAACAAAGTAAAAAAAACCTCGAACCCAATTCGCACATAACAAAAGAACCTTGTAACAAATATAGTGTTTATCTTAAACACCCTAGAAAAACATCCCTTTATTCGCAATAAAATAACGTATCTGTTCAATTGTTATTTACAAACCATCCTCTATTATACACCGAACAATAGGTTTAAAAAACATAATACCAAATCCACCTTAATCCGGGTCACATACCACAATATATTTACAGTATTGTATAGAGCCAAGTCTTGCACAGACTCCGATTTGTTCTGTTGTATAAATATATTGGTTTGAGGGCCTTTTTTGTGCAATGCTAACATGTATTAAAGTTCGATAGAAAAATGTTATTTTAAGGCGTTCCTTGGTGGCTTTTGTATGTTTTAGTTACGTTTTAAATGGGCGTACATAATTTTTAAAGTGAGTATAGTTTTTTTATTAATGTGCAGTGGCCTGCAAACTGTTTATTTCATGACGATTTTTGCTTTCTTATACGAAGAACTCTGTTCTATTTAATATTATTCTCTGTTTGATGACTGGTGGCGCATTATGTTGCTATGGAAACACAGGATTCTGTGAGATATCCTTCTTAGAGATATAATTGTGTAGTTAATAGGGCAAAATCGATGTTGTAGCCGCTAAAATTATTATCCTTATAGACTCGTGCAATATGGATCCCATCGATGGGATAAATAATAAAATAAGTCACATTGTACGTTCGAATCGAATGGTTTTAGAATTTAGGGTAGAAGCTTTATATAAAATAGCATTGCGCAGATCAAAGGCCATTAAACTAGTGTGAAATATGAATTAAATTAGGATAAAATCGAAAATGTATAACTAGTATTCCGTTGTTATTTTTCTCATGTGAAAAAGAATGTGTTTCTACCTTCAGGTAGTACGAACCAGTACGTCATTCAAAGTCTAACACCTCTTGGCACGACGGCGTGGTGTGTTTGTTGTTGTTGTCGAGAAGTGTGAAGTGAAAAGTGTCAGACCGTGTAAAATGTACTTCTCTGCTCTCCCTTGCTTCGCTTTTCCGGCGCCTTCTCCTCTCTTCTCATCTACTAACTCATCACAACGACCGGAAACCTAAACTGGAGCCTCCGGGCATCGACCGCCCCTTACACTATACCTACACATAGAATATTGCAGCGGAAATATTAAAATGTATACCACTATATATTATATATATATATATCTAATTTCTAAATGTGTACTTATAGATTTTTATAAAACTAAAATATTTTTTAGATTTTGAGATGTTTAATATTTTGTATGTTTTAGATGCCTTGGTCCATATGTCCCAGACGCCTGGAGGCTTCCTGGGGCTGGGTGGCTATTTGCCCGGAATTGCCAAGCCGGTAGCCAGTCGGCCACACCAACAATTCCCGCATCACTTATTGTTGGCGGCCGCTGCACATTGTCGACCTCACCAGCCTTACCTTACAGGTACATACATCCACCTAAAGCCACGCATATGAAACACTCAAATAAAAATTGAATTTCCATCTGTAAGAAAACAATTATACTTTTCCGCTTATTATCTGACAATGTGTATTCTCTTCTGATTTTTAACAAAAGCGCGCCCGATCAGTTTACCCTTCTACTATTTGGGTACGTTTATTTTACTTTGATTGGCCATAACAACACTTAAAACTATTCCAATTCGTAAGACAGTGTTTTTTTTACGGTGTAAACAATTTAAAAACAAAAATGGCAAGTTTATATAACGCGCGTTTTGATTCTAATTGACTATCTCTAAAATGACAGTGTCAACGCCGGCAGGTGGTGCTGGCGGTCCCGGTCAACAGAGTGCAGTGTTTCCGCTGCCCGGTGCGTTTCCGTGGGCACATAGCGGCCGGGGTAAACCTCGCCGAGGTATGATGCGCCGCGCTGTCTTCTCCGATCTGCAACGCAAAGGCCTCGAACGACGGTTTCAAATACAAAAGTACATCAGCAAACCAGATAGGAAAAAACTGGCTGAGAAATTAGGATTAAAAGATAGTCAAGTAAGTTAAAACATACAATATGGTGGATAGTAATATGTTTATTAATTAAAAATGAATTTTGTAATAATTTTTATGTGGGTACGAGTTGGGTTGAAGCGGTGCGACAATACACGGTAGTGGGTCGTTAATCTCTTCGCGTAGAATTAATTACTTTTTGATGAAACAATACTTCATAAACCGGTGGGTCCGCGTGCTGAGTTGAACCCCTGTTGGCGCCACCACTAACCGGTAGAAATGAGAGCTTCGCCGACGCCGCCTCTGATAATTAAAGCGAGACAAAGTGTGTGCGCTCGTTACTGCATTCGAGCTTCAAAACAACGCGCTTCGATTTAGTCGTGTCCACGTTTAAGATACTTTTTGTAAGGTGATATCGATTTTTTATGACGTTCGCAATTACTTGAATCTTAAATTCATACATACATACATACATAACTTAAATTCATAACTATAGAATATATTTTACTCATATTTATGAGTCGAATCTGGACAAACCTGTAGCACTATACGTTCTTATAGATGTGATGTCTGTAGCTACTATTTAATTTTTAATCGTTATTTCTTTTTATTGTCAAATATATATAGACGTTTGAAAACACTTAAAACCAACATAAAAGCTTTAAATAAAGCTGAACTTTGATCATAAAATATCCGAGCTACTTTGTAACAAAATCACTTAAGAACACATCAAAACCATAACCGTATACAACGTGATAAACCGTTCAAAAGAAAACCATCTTAATATTTTCAAAGCGCAGCTTAAAATATCAAAACACGACCATAAAACAGCAAAAAAACTTGACTCCCGTGACCTCTAACCCCCCACTCCAAAAAAAGCACAATTGGGGGGAGGGGCACACATCTTTCTCCACACAATGTGAGACTACATTCGTCCTTAGACAGGATAAATGGGCGGGGAAACTAAAGAATCGCCAACCAATAGAATAGCTCTGCGACCCCCACCATTTATTGGACATTTTCATAGCGTTTTTCATCCCTTTCTAATACATTTCCATCATACTTTTATACAAATCTCTCAGCTTTTGGATATGAGGAGAAAAGTGGAAAATAATAATTTAACTTTTCCGTCTTCAGGAAATGATGGAAATTTCAGGGTGGGTGGACAGGGGGGGGGGGAGTATCGTTGATATTTTTTGCATATATATATATATATATATATATATATATATATATATATATATATATATATATATATATATATATATATATATTATATATATATATATGTTAGATTGAAATGTGATCTCGGGTTTTTCATTTTTTTTCGCCTTTTTTACTACTACTTGATTTACATAAAGAAACGCGTTAAGTCTACCCTCTTGAAATAGAATATCTTATTGATTCGTATATATTATAGAATTTGGGGTGGATTTTATTTTCTTTTGGTGAGGTTTTTGTCAGGTTATGAGATTATCTGCAAACTTATTCGAGAATTGACTTTTTTTTTTGATTTGATTTCGAAAGCAAAAGTTTTTCACGATAAGTTTCAATAACAAATAAATCAATTAATAAATATTTGGTAGACTTGACATTTACCATTTTATTACCCGTATAGGTATATTAAATCAAATTTAATATTAAATCGATTTCGTTTCGTATAGGTAACAATGTTACATCTAATAGAAATGTTACTCAATGACGCGCAATCCAAACAGTCGACCTAATGACACGTACATTTGAAAATCACAGAATTGCAAACATCGCAATAGTCCCTAGACCATACGTCTAAGACCCTTCTGGCTCTAACCACTTAGTTTAATACGGAACAACATATGCTCGTGATAGCTACTATATATATATATATATATATATATATATATATATATATATATATATATATATATATTTATATATATATATATATATATATATATATATATATATATATATATATATATATATATATATCTCTATAACATATACTGTAAATGCGTATAGATGTTTCTGCTCAAAACGCTGCGGAGGAGTTGTATTTGAGCATTATTTGCTAGGGCACAACCCTTCTGGTACTTCTCACGCGAACCTATTAACAGGCTAGCGTAGCCATACCATTGCAAGATAATACTTAAATATGTTAGCTTCAATTGAGGTTTTAGATGATTAATTTATAATTATAATTATTTTGGTATATTGCTCTAGGATTTGAAACTTCCGGAATTAATACTGCTCTAATAGCTTTCCCAAAAATGTATAACAAATTAAATCGCAATGCATATTGTTATTAATTTTAGTAAAATATGAAGTATATTATATTACAGCGTGTGAAGCTTGTTTATATTTTATTTAAATATAGAAAACCTCCTCGTGGTTTTAATCATCCCCTTCATTGCGTATGAAAAAAATCACCCTTCACTCTTAATCAAGCCACTCTAAGTATATGTTAGAGATCGACCACCGTCATATATAAAATAAATCTATTAGCAAACCATATACATCCAAAACAGACAAGCTTGTGCACGTGTCTCCGTATAGTAATAGGCCCCTATATAGCCGTGAAGTTAGGTCTGGCTGCTTGATGTTAGGGAGAAACCACACACATCAAAAATTCCCTATGGTCTGTTTATGTCATTTCACTTCTCATCTCACACACATATGCACACATGAACAGAAACTTCTGTATATATATATATATGTGTTTTATTTTCCTTGCAGAGATTTTTTTTTAGTATTATTTGTTTCCCCCCTTCCTTATCGTAGGCCTAAAGGGCCGATTAGTAGTTGTAATCGTAGTCGTGATATGGTATTAGGGGAAATTGTTTTTAGGCAAATTTAGATCCTAAGGGTACAATCGGTGTGTGTTGTTGACATAAAATGATTGTATTCGATTGTGGAGTGATCTGAGATTATTTAGTATGTTACGTATGGCAGAGCTTAAGTATTCAATGCTTGCAACGGACACTACATTTATAAATGTTTTTTTTTTTTATTAAATTTAATTAATCAATGATAAACTTAATATTTTTTAAAATTAATTTCTTGGGTTTTAAATGTATTTAATGCAGTTTAAAATTCAGAATAATTTGGTGCTTTTGTAGTTTTATGTAAAAATGTATATTGGACACCTATTTGGGTTTATATAAACTCACCACCCTATATGTGTATACATGGGTGTAATATTTCGGAGCGCTCGGTACTAATAGGTCAAAATAGCAAAGTTGTAAACTTATACACACGTGGTACGAAGTACATTTGCGACTATTTGCGTGGTTTTAGTGGAATGCGAGAAGCGTGCGACTTCGCCCATTTGCCAGACCAGAGAACGGCGCTCTGCAATATTCTGCACTAAAAGCTCATGTAAAGCACTGCAAATAAAAGAATTTATGCTCCTATATAAACTTACATATACAACAACCACGCAAGAAATTGCATTTTTACGACTCACTTTACTATTTAAATCATTAAATCTACATTTTATTCATATTTAAACAGACGTAAGTAGGAATAATTAACGAATACTCGTCGCGATTTACTTTTCGGGAAGTAAGACTGTTTTGTTGTACAAATAAATAATAAAAAAACATTTATGACTTTGAACCCCTCAAAGTTCGCAAATCCTAAAAATATGTTGCTAATAAAAGTTACTCCCGTTCCGCAATATACATATCTTTAGAAGTCCCCTCTTAAATTAGAGGTTGAAACATACAATAACGCAATATATTTCACGGCGAATTATCCAACAGGCAACATATTACAATTCGTCATTATATTATAGAATATAGTTGTGTATTCAATAACGCGATTATATTAGGGAAAATTTATTGGGGGCCTTAACTAATAAATGCTGATTGATAATTGTGACATCTGTGTTTTTGTTTCCAAATTATTACAAAGAGGGGGGACGTTATTAAATTATATAGTATGTAATGTGCGAATGACAGCATATATTAATGATGTTATATTTATGTTATTGAGGGTAATATTTATTGTTATTTAAATATATTAGCGTCACATATCCAATAACGAATTGACAGTGTTGCTATAGCAACACAATCTATCCTATAGAATTATATTATTTGATTAATTAATTAATAATAAATAGTATAACGTCGTTTTTAATTTATAGGTAAAAATTTGGTTTCAAAATCGTCGAATGAAATGGCGCAACTCAAAAGAACGTGAACTCTTAGCAGCTGGAGGTTCTCGAGAACAGACGTTACCGAATAAAAATAATCCACATCCGGATTTGAGCGATGCAGACTCGGATAAACCGAAACTAGACCTAACTGATATATCCCCGGCTGGGTCGCCGATTGACCACCACCACCAGTCGCTGGCGGCGCCACGTGACGACGCCGTGACATACGGCGCCGGTGGTGGTGGTAGCTCGATTGTCGGTAACGGCATGTTCTGTAATACCTACCAAGAGCAAATGGCTGATTATGAAAGCTCGAATGAGTCGGAAGAGGAAATCAATGTTACGTGATAAAATCTACCAGAGTTGCTACTTGAATTAAGGTAAATTAATAAATAAATAATATTTTTTGTTTGTTTTTAGTTTTAAATAATATATATATATATATATAAATGTGTCAGCCGTTTTGGAAATATGTTTCAATTTTAGAAAAAATCCAAAATAGAAGAATTTCATAAGGACATATTAAATCGTCGCAGCTTTAAACCAAAAAAGTAAGAAATTAATGTTAATATTTATAATTATTAAAATTTAAATAATTTCTATTCGTCTCTCTCACTATTCTATTGATTTTCGATCATCAAATCAGAGCAAAATATTACTTCCATTAATTCGTTCATTTCATGTTAATTTCATCTGTACACAATCATTAAAAAAATATATATTGAAAATAACAAAAACGTACTTGATATAAATGTCTATATTATGTGATTATTTTAAAATAAAGACGACCGAATTTTTGGCCGCCACTGTACATATTCTAAGTGTATTATTATAATTAATAACTAATAAATAAACAATACGAAAATAATAATAATTAAAAGTATTGAGCAACTTGTATCACACACATCTATTGTCATTTTCAAAATTTAAAAACATTCTAATCTAAATCAACATTATCTAGCGCATCTTTCGGATCTGTTGTCGAAATCGTTTTTATAGTCGTACTTTCAGTTTTCACTTCAGGACCATATAGTTCCTCTAGTTCTGCAGGTATCACCATAGCAGCGTCAATTTCACCAGCACCTTCTACTGGATAACTCCCAGAAGCTGTTGGTGATGGTTCATTAACCATTTCACTCCAAGATTGTAACCATTTGCCTCCATCCGTATTTGAAATCTAAAATCATTTCCTCATTCATAATCCTGTAAGACTTGGTGTTTCTTCTTACAAATATAATTCGACATTTCTTCCTTATAAATCTTTGCCTATTGTTGCAAAATAAAATTGGTTGCTACGCCACTGAGTACAATTTCGTGATAAATTCTATATATTTATATAAGCAATTTTATTTATGTTTGACATTGAACGTCTTGAAACAAGTTATAACGAATGATTCAAGGGGTTAGATAAACAAGTTTCAGTTGTGAGGTGACCGCGTACCATGTGGTGCACGTAAATCTGTGATATTTCTTAGATGTGTGTGTTTTAATGTGCTAAATGTGTTTTGTGGGTGCATCTTTCATTCCCTTAATCTTCTCTTCACAATTTAAGGTACAGAACAACTATATACATACATAGTTATTAGTTTTTATGTACTCTACAATTCTAATGATTTATCACTTTAATCTCTGGTGTGATTAGTAGATGAATGATAACTGTTGACACGAAGTCATCGTATAATCTTACTTGTTGTTGTTGTTGTTTTTTCAACAGTTGATTTTGAGCCCATAACACATTCCTCAGACTATTGCCGACATTTCTTTTATTATTTTTATCCCCCTCATTACCCAGCGGTCTGGTATTTTTCTGTGGTCCTAACTCAACTAAAATTTGGAAATCTGCATGATCTCCTAAACGATACCCCCAACCAAACCTTGAATCGGTTCCTAATTAACAAAAAATATTACAATAATTCTTCTAAAGTCTTATTAATTATAGTACCCCTCATTGAGCTATTATTAATTTTTAAATTGTCAGAAAATCTAAAAATAAAATCATTTTTTTGACCTAAGTTTACAATTAAAAGTCTATAAATATATAATAATATACAAACGAATATAGAATAGAATAATATAAATAAATAACTGCAATTATATTTAATTTATTGGGTTTTTTACTAGAATTTTTGTAATTATCAAAATTATTTTTTTTACTATCTTGTTAATAGTATTTAGTTAGTATTGGGGTTTAATGATACTAAACTTAAAACATCCTTGAACACACTATTAGCTTAACATCTAATACCCGTAATTAAAATTTAAACCAAGGTTTACATGCGATTTTATCAACAATTATTGATTCTTGCTATTTTCATTTAGAAAATTTTACGCTAATAAACATGACTTTTTTTAAAATTAGAATTAAATTAGAGGCATTCTACATTAAAATATTAATAAAAATCAAGAAATTAATAACAATAAAATACGAAATAATTAGAATATGAATTATAAACATATATTTCTTCGTGGTTAACCTTCGTTTAAATAACTTTCATATCCTGTTATTAGCGACAAAAAATCTAATCTTTGTTACACATTCTTAACTTTGAACTTATATGTGGTAACATTTATTATGTAAATCAAGTTATAGAAAACAATAGTGTAATTCTGTAGGAAACTTTTATAGAGGCTTCAAATAATTATTTTTAAAATCGTGGGCTATTTAGACAACTGACCTTTTTTAATTGGTGGTATATTTGAGTAAACTAGTGATAAAAGCGATGGTACTTCATCTGGCACAATGAAATTATCGATACCTGAAAATTAATTATGTTTAGAATAATACAAATTTAATCTCTATGCTGTAATAATATGTCCCTACTTATTACAATTATGTAATTATTTTAATAAGAGCATTAAGACGTCAATTTACCTTGTAAAATATTTAAAAAATAATTTTAATGTTCGCATATCACGGAATGGTCATTCATAAATCATAGTTGATACTAATGGACATTTTTCAATTAAGCTTATTCGTTTTTTACAGTGCAATGTAATCATAAATGAAAGTCTTTTAAAACAAGTAAAGAGAAATTAAACAGTTTGAGTGTTACTGTAGGAAATTTCGTTTTCTACATAAACAAATAAATACTATTATCTTAAATGACGGTTGGCGACTGCATTCAATGCATTATGCATATATGAATTTAATCATAGGTATCAGTGCATTAGGCTTAGCGTAACTTTAATAAATGTAATTACATATATATGTATATTTGTAATTTATATATAAAAAGACCACACCATTCCCCACTAAAGTGGCACTCTACCTCATATCTTTTTTCCTTAATTTATTTGTTCAAAATCTATTATTAATATTCAAATAATAGTTAAAAATGTAGAATATCACATGTAGAAATAACCGATAAAAGAAAATCGTTTTTTTTTTAGTTTACAATAGCCTTCGTGCGTTAGTTCTCAAATTTGACCACCAGATCTCCCAGATTTCTATGAGGCTTATAGGGATTATAGTACTTATAGAATAGCACCAATAAACTTATATGAAGTTAAATTGGAAATAAGCATTTAAAATTATCAACATTTTATTTAAATTGATTATAAAATATACCGTACAGTTAATACTGTTGCAGTTACGTTGTGATGTTCTTAGAAATCTTTGTAATAAGATATTTAATCTTTTGAGTCAATATTCTTAGTTTACCTAAATGGCTTTAGCTTTCTTAGAACGTATTATTTAACTGTTATAATCCTAAATACCACAGCTCCGGAGGTGCAATTGCTTATACATTAATTAAAATACCTAATTAGGCCTGTAATTAAATTGTGATATTCATAAACATACCTTGTAAAAAACAAATGAAGAAAATTAAAGAAAGTGACCGAAACATTCTTGAAGTTGTTGCTCAAAAAATGAACCTAAACTGTGGCTTTAAACTCCGAATAATTAACAGCTACCTTCAGGGCAATGCAGACATATTATGCGGCTATATACTGATTTTTTGCTATTCTCCAAACTATCACTTTTCATACACTTTTACACAATAATTTACACTCAACTATATGGAGACTAATCAAAGACTAAATGTAATTTTGCTATAAACATTTTAGGTCACATTGAAATAACTTTCCCTCCTAAATGGAAAGTGAATTTGAGTCTCGAATCGACTGTTACCTTGTAATATCTATACTTATTTTCATGTTTTAATTATTTATATAAAATTACAGGCATTTTTTAAATTAATTAATATTTCTCTCCTTGTAAACGCCACAAAAAAATATATATTTCAGACCAAAACAATTTTTGTGTACAGGTACACAATTTAATTTATCTAATATGATTTTATACATGTAGATACGCCTGTAGGGCACGCCACATGCAAATCATGACGAACGCGCATTTTACTCGTACACAATATTATTTAATTTCAAATCATATTTGTACCTATTAATAAACAAATTTGAATTGTTTTCTAATATTTTAATTTAAATTTGTATATTTCGAAACAACGATACTTTTCCTATTTTAAATATAAGGTTTTAGTCACCCCATTAAATTAAAATTTCGTTTGACCTTGATGGTATACATATGAATATATAAATATTTATAACAAATATATATTTGCAATAACGTAACTCGCATTTTTTAACTAGTATATATGTATATAAACAAAATTACGCTATTTCGTATCAGCAAATATTTGTTTATTTATTTATTTAATATAACTACACATAAAATTAAGTGACAATTCTACGTTCTATCTACAAAAATAATCATCAAATCATGGTTATTAGTAATGGCTTGTGAAATAAATAATCTCGTAAGATAATTTCAAAGGTTGTCCTAGATATTATAAATTTACAAAGTTTTTTGAAAAAAGAAAGCCTAATTCACGATAATTTATTATATAACATGAATAAACAAATATTAGGTATGAAATTGTTTTTAAAACATTTGAATTGCGCGCTTGTTAGTATGTATAGGTGGCGCGTCGACCGCCGTGAAGATCAGATCAGCTACGTTTGCTCTGTCGATTTTTTAGTCTTTAAACAGTAATGGCGATGGTAGTGTTGTTGTGTTGAATATCGCTCTGATAAAACAGACAATTTGTTTGTGTTGTGTTTACGTGTATCAAATGTAAGTACATTTACTGAAATTTAACTCGTACTCGCATTTAATTATATAATGAAACATACACAAAGCTTTGAATTAGTGGTTTTTCTATGTATATTAAGTAAATCTTGACGTGAGAAGGTCATTTTTTGGTTAGCAAATTCATGTTTTTGTATGAAAACAATGGTTATTGGTTTTGTTATCGTTAAATTATATTTACTTAAGGCTAAAGATTGTTGATTGTGTGTTTTGTTTAAACAACAGTGCGTTTATTAATAAGGAAATGGGATTATTGTTTTTAATTGATTTATGAAATTGATAAACTAATGTCTAGATTAGATAGTTATTTCATTGATTAATCTTATTTATTAGACAAATATATTGTTTGTGTGGAATATATTTTTCCATAAGGACGAGAGTGCAATATAAGTCAGGTACAAGTGATATATTGCAGCTTGGTAATAAAAAAAAACGTTTTTTGAATTGATTTATCTTATTGAAATAGAATGAATCTTAAAAAATTTGAATTTTAAATGAAGTTTTTTTTTTACTTATAAATGGCATTTTTGTGGTTAATTTTAGATTCTATTTAATTTTATCTTCAGGAATCTTCAAACTTCCTCAGCTATAGATTACATTCTATTCAACCGTAACTTTAAAACTTTTTCTATTTTCCATGTTTCATTATACTAGTAAATTTACTAGTTTATATTTAACTGTACCAGTATATTAGGTTGTGGGAAAATATCAACAAAAATTGTTAGATTTCGTTAATGTTTTACTTTATGAACAATAGTGTTTTGTATGACGCATTTTAAATGAAGTTATTGTTAACTTTTCGTGCTTCATTGTTTGGTTGTGTTTTTAAATCTTTTATTTTTATGTTAATATGCATTTTAAATTTAAACATGAGGCGCATATTCTTATGATTAATAATGATCAGATTTTTAGTAGTATTAGGTATCGAATCGAGGTTTAAATCCTCGAAATAATAAAATTATACCTGCTTCTCAGTGACGAAGGTTAAATATTTTTCAGATAGCGCTTCGTCCTTGAATACGATATTTTTATGTTTAAAAATTAGATATTCGCGAAAACACTTTCAGGCTTCCATATTAAATCGAGTTTAATTAAACTAAGAGTACTTCAAGTACTAAATAAGCCCATATGACAAGTATGAATGATTTAATTTAAAAACAACTACAGCTTAGCATTTTTTTTGCTTATTTATACCATTTTATACAGATTTTTCTACTTAATATTTATATTAATGTGTATAATTATAGTTTAAAATAAGTTTAGAATTTATTTCTGCTATACACAACCTGTTTAAACTTTTATTTTCGATGGTTTGAAATCGATTGGAATTAATTTAGAAATTTTTCTTTAATTAGAAATTATGCGTATCTAACCAAATTTGGTAATAAATAAATTTCACTTTTTATTTTTCCTATATGGTTTAAGATCTCAATGCACTTATTTGATGGTAAGCTGCATTTATACATATTTGTTCATTATATACATGTTTATATACTCAAGGTCACACTGTGTAGTGTTGATTGGGATTAGTGGTGACTGACTATATTCACACATATAACCGATTTGATTGGGAAATCATTTTGCAATTTTTGTTTTAATCTAGAAGTTATGGGGGTATTCCTGGTATGTTATAAAGTGGAACAAAAGTATGCGAAATGCAGTAAAACGTAACTATTTCTTAAGTTTGAAAATAATTATTTCTTTGTATTTTAAATTTCATAAACATTCTATGGCACTTTGCAGTGTTTTCTATTGCTTAACGTATATTACAGTTATGTCTCTTGAACAGTTTAAGATAAAACCAGAAAAACGGTTGAGGAAATTGAAAAAAAACTTTACATGTTGTAGTATGTGGAAAACAAACATAAAAACTAGTGTTATTTATATACTAGATTTGAAGTTTTTGTTTGTGCTTTTAGTTGTTTTAGTTTTAAATAAATTGTTGAACACATTATTTTGTTTATACATTTATTTATAAAATTCTGAACTGTAGTTTAAAATAGTTTATTTTAATAAAAACTTTAATGATGGAATCCTTTTAACTATACATGCCCATTTAGATTTTTCGGTGTAACCCTTTTACATTCCACCCTTATTTTAGAATATATATATAAATTAGTTACATTAAATAACAGTCTACGGGATATAAACCACGAAAATTTGAAAATTTACATTTCACCCTATCCTCTTACATTTTTTAAAACTAGACTCAGTAAATTCAATTTTCAAATATCTTATCGAAACGGCGCATATCGATATCAACATATCAATCGAATTACCTTTAAATCGATTTAGATAAATAGTTTTGCAACACCGTGATTTCCAAATTTCAAATATATTACTCAATCAGTAAGAGGTATGTAAACGTATGTTTGGTACTACGTACAATCTATACCTACCCTAAATACTAATACGTTGTATTTCGAACACACATTTCGTGTATAATAGAATTCGTCAAGCCATATCTTTTTAGTAACGTCGCTTCAGTTAGATTAATGTATAATATCTAATCAAATTCACAAGAAATGCTTTGTTGAGATGATATATTATTATTTTGACAACAATATTAATTAAATGAGCGCAGTTCCTCGAAACTAGGTTACTATACAGGCGTGTGCCATAATTTTGACTTTACATTTCAATATGTAGTCTATTGTTAATATGAACGCTGCACTGTTAAGTGTGAAATTGATTTAATTCGACATTGACCCTATGCTATTAGTAGTACAGCATCTCACACATGGAGATGAGGATATAGACAATCAAAATGCATCCGAATGTTTCGAATTTTAAATTATTATTTAGGAGTTTAAATACAATTTCGTTGTAATAGATTTATTAAGTAAATAATTAATTGTATGTCGTATAGTTTATTTATAATAATAATAATAATAGCAACCAAGTCAGTTGACAACAACTGCGGGTTGTATATGTCTAGGCGTTTTAAAAATTAATAATTATGTTAAATAATTTATATAAAATGATGACGAATTATTCAAATAAAATCAATAATTAATTAAGCGACTTATTTCTTAGATTAAAATTACAATTACAAATTAGGAGAATTCCAACTTTTTAGTGCTATGACATCATTTAATTAATCGTGCAGATTTGTTAGGAAAAATATTGACTTTGAAAAACGTTTCGATGACGTCATAAAAACATATATGGTAAAAATGACGGAACTGATAAAATATACAAAATACAAGTGCAATTGAAACAACCTTCCATTGCAACTGAATAAGCAATTATTTATTTAAATATCCTAAATACGTGGTTTTGAATTGATTATTAAATATGTTTATAATTTAATACATTTTATTATTAAATGTACATGTGTTTTTTTTGTAACGGTTAAATTGATTGAGTTATAATTGTTTATAAATAATATCAAAATATTTATCAATATATTTAAATGTCCTCTAAAGTTTATAAATAATTCCTATTTATAAAAAAAAAGGTAAAATGACATCAATTCAGGACAGCCATTAAACGTAGATGAAATGATTGAATTGGCACATATTCTACATAGCATATTAGCGTGTTAAATGCACCGTATATCTGACAATAATCGCAGCGTCTCTTGACGGCGATAGCCGCTTGTTTCTTTGAGTTTGTCTCGCGCCGCATGAATACACATAAAGCCCCATATTATATTTGCGATGTGATGATATTTTCTACCCAATTACACTCAGGGACAATGCCTATACATGACATACCTTCCTCAAATCAGCGCCAGATATTCACGACAACACTTCGAACTAAGTATTGTAAAGTTAGATGTGTGTGTGTGCATGGAGAATTGTCAGAGTCGTTCTTTTAGATGCTCCGGAAAGATCTAAACTGACTTGTGAGTGTAACTCGAAAAAATATTGAGGTTTCTCGTAGATTTATTCAATATTTTTTTAGGACGCAATAATTCCGGAAATGTCTATGAAAGGAAAACTTTAATACTACAATCACATCAATTTTTCGTTGGTTTGCAACCTAAGAAATCAACATATATATATCTCAATAGAGCGATATGTGAGTTTCCATGGTTTGAAGCGATGTAGAGGCTGTTCGTAAATAACGAATTCGAAACACGTTTCTAATACAAACACATTGACTGGACTACAGTTTTCATGGCTGGTGGTGATGATCGATACATAGGTAAACGGAATTGCCAATATAATTGCAAGTGATTTTCTTTTTTTATTTTGCGTAAAAAAAAATTCATGAGTCCTTCTGTAGCTATAATCTTTCTGTGCGAATGTTTTTCAAAACTAAAACCAGTTTTTCTAGAATTCCACAACGAGATGTGTTTTCTTGGTAAAACATCTCTAAAGTGTATGATTGTGACCTTATATAGAAAGAGCTCTTATAAAATATGAATTATTTGTTCTTGTTTGGATTTTATAGGAAAATTATTTTGCAATGAAACAATGACCTTTGTAGATTTTTGCTAGATTAATTGTTTTTAATTTTGTAGATAACATCATGTGGTTTCCCACAAAAAGGATGTTAACTACCAGAATTATTTTCTTTCTTTATATAACAAAGTATAATTCAATCTAATAAGACCGTCATTTATATATATATATATATATATATATATATTATATATATATATATATATATATATATATATATATATATACATATATATATATATATATATATATATATATATATCTATATATATATATATATATACATATATATATATATATATATATATATATATATATATATATATATATATATATATATATATATATATATATATATATATATATGAATAAATAAAAATAAATACAACATTGGAATTTTTGGCTAACATTTAAAAATATTTTAATTGGACACCTAAGTTTCTATTTATATATTCAAACATATTTAATTTTCTTTTTGAAAACATTTTTGTTAGGTTTTAAATGTTATATATCCTTTTAGTAAAAATAATTTATTGATTGAAAATTCATCTATTTAAGTGCCATTTATTATAGGGTTTTTTAAAAAATATTAAAAAATAATTTTGTATAAAAATTCATTACTAATTTTCGTATAAGTGTGACTGGCATCCATGATAAATCCATTATACACTTTTTCTAGTAAGTTATATGAACCATTACAACAGATAAATAGCAAATCATTTCATTATGTTATAACAACACACTCATATATGCAATTGCAATTAACACAAAACGTAATATAATCGCGTAAAGTTCAAGCCGGATAGTTTACAATAATTGTACTTTAATCATTGTTAGACTATTATATTTGTGTGCGCCTAACTATGACCTAGTTTATAGGTTGGGTTAACCTTTCAGCTATTTACTAAACTGTATAGATATATGTAAGTTGGCAAAAACACATTGTGAATTATAATAACACTTCTAAATATACATAGTAATTAACGTACTGAGAATGCATTTGTGTAAATGTAAATGCATACATTAGTTGAATTATTTGCATAATTTTGATATATAATTGGGTCAACATTGAAAATTTTATCTATAAGTCTGTATACATTCATAAATCTACATAAATGTTTGAATAATACAATTTTGAATTCAAATCTATTCGCGATTCAAACATTAGTTCTCAATTTGTACCACCAGAGCTCTTCGTTCACTTGAAGCGCGAATAAGAACAGTTTAAGTCACAATTTTATTTAGTCATTTTTAATTGCAACATTTAGTCTTTAGTTTTTTTTTTATATATTTGTATTCAAATCTATATAAGTTAAACTAAACACTAAGTATATATTGATTACAATAGTTAGCATGTTTAGGTAATATAAAAATTTCGGAAGTGATTTTAAAGGTCATAGACAATCTTCTAAAAATAGTATAAAACAATTGATTTAATTTCAAAAAGTATGAGTAGTATTTAAAGGGCAACCACATTTCGAACAGTTTGTTGGCCGCTGACTCATATAACAACGTCGAGGTTACATTTTCACGCTATTTAAACACGGGTACTGACCCAACCATCGTTATGTTCATCTTATAAACGTGATCAATTTTCGTATTATGCGATGTATGATAACGATTCTCCTACTCTGCCTGTAGGTCAATTCAATTTCGATTATTTCACCCTCCAAGGAAATGGAATCCTTAAATATTTTATCGAACGCGGGGTCAGAAAAAAAATCATATTATCTCTTAGTAAATATTTTATAAATGTCGACCTTAGTTGTGATTTCAGTTTATTAGATTAGGCTACGCAACGAATCGCTTTTGGGAGAACGTTTATCGATCGAGGAAAAGTCAAACGTATATATTTATATAGACACATTCACACTGCGCTGTTTTACTTTGGTATACGAGCTTAAAACAAATTTAGGGCAGTGTATTGACATTGAATATTTTAGTCAAATCGTATAAATACATAATAGTTATTGGTGTCGAATTATATTTAAAATATTAACCACTCAGCTAATTCGTTAATTAGTAACTCTTGCAAAATGTATCTAATAATAATTTCTTTTGTTGCAGATAACAGGGTCAACAATTCATAATTAAAATTTTAAAAAATTGATAAGTAAATTACGAAATTTTTATCGGGAATTTTAATAAATATTCAATGTTTTTATTGTACATATTTTTTAAGTCAATTTTAAATATTAATAATAAGCCTAATCGTTAATTAACTAAATAGTAGTGAATAAACTAATCAATAATGCCTACTCAGAATGATAACTATTAGTAAATGCGTAAAAGTCTTTGAAACAGAAAAAAATCCTCGCGGAAATATTTTAATATGTGAAAATGTGAAGTATTTTGTTTAAAATAGAAGAATAATCTAGAGTGTTGTTTTGTGTGTTACGTTGAAATTCCAGTTCTTCGAAAAACTCTGCGATGGACAGCAGAGATAGCTTCCTACAATTAGTGCCACAAGGGAAACTTTTGCGGGCCCCATCACTGAAACGGGGCCGTCCTGAAGAAAGAATTACTGATCGGGTGAGTTACACAAACATTTTATTCCTATATCCGTCGATATTTTGTGTTTGTCTTTTTTATTGCATCTGTGTTTACAATAATTGCAGTTTTGTTTTCAAAAATGACGTTTTTTAGTCATAATCTCCGGAAACTGTCTTAACACAATTAAATACCTAAATTATTCTTAAGCATCAAAATTATGCTTATTGCATTTCCATACTGGGTATAGCCACAAATATAACTGAAAACAAACTACGTTTTAATCACGTGAATCCATTAGGTATCTAGATGAAATATTAACGATTTAAAAAACTACATTTAGACCGCCTTTCAGCGGAATTAATTACATTAGTGTTAGAGTAGTGCAGTTCTAATGGATGTCTAGTCGCCGCACCTTCATAACCGTATTTACATGAATGCACGTTCGGTTGTATAGTGACAGGCGGATGAAAAATGTTAATATTTGTTGACGGGAGATTGATGCGTTTTAAAGATGTTTTGGAATATCGCAAAAACGCACTCTATTGATCAGAGAACATATTTCAGCGATGCTGTTGGCTCGGGCAACTAAATATTACTTTTGAAATCACAAATACTCAAGAATAGTTATTTAAAAGCTATATGTATATTTATGCAGAATTAATCTTACAAATAGAATATTCTAAATCGACTTATTGGTCAACTTTCTAGGTAAATCATTTACATAGGTGATCATAAAAGTCTTAATAAAATAAAATAACGAGTATCTTAATGTTAGATTTGGATCAGATATATAATGGACATCATTTTTAAATTTTTTAATGACGTCAAACCTAATAGAGTATTACGCATGCGTTGATGAACTGTGACTAGAATAACTATCGTTGCTGCACGTTAGGAAGTCTTTATAATTTGTATGTATGTGTGTATATGCGTATGTACTTCGAGTATAACAAATCTACTTACGGTGATTTTATTGGATGGGTATACATTATACAGGATGTTGCAGAATCAAAGTACTGTTACTTGACAAAAGCATAGATTATACTTGATTTAAATAATAATAATAATGACGTCTTTTCTTTTGTGAGTTTGCGCTATACACAAGAAGTGCTTGCTTTAGAAATATTTAATCGAATAATAAATTTGAAAAAAACGCCAATTTGTTTCGCCTGTTTCTCATATAAATTGCTATTTTCGAGCAAATTAATAACTAAAATATGGCTGCTATACACATATGTACTGATTGTTTACTTATTCCAAAGAAATGTTTTTTTTTAAAACATTTCCCTAATAATATTTCGCATTAAGTTTAATTCCCCTAATTAATTCATCCTTACACAAGCCCATCCGACAATTGGTCTTTAGTTGTAGTAATTGATTTTTTTTTATTTAAATTAAGTAAAAATAAAAACATTTTTTAAACCCTAATTACCTAACTCGTATCGGAACAGCTGTATATTTTTCATAGTTAATAACACCTGAATATTTACCTTTGGTTTGAGTCTCACCTGAGGTCTGATGACAGAGGGGATACGCAGTGGTTCTCAAACAAACACACGCCACTTAAATTTCTAACAAACGTTCACTGTACGTATGAGTGGTATACCCCGCGTATGCGTATAGCTTTCAGTTGTTACGAAGCTATCAAACGAACTATAAGTTGTTATTGTACGTTATAAGAACTGAAGAGTTTAGAGTGTTTAAACAACAATTATTTATATCTATATACATATAAACAGTGTGTTGATCATCTTTTATTTATTTATTATTTGTGGTTTAAAAAGTGATAGTTTATTTTTACTGGTTTCATTTTATTAATCGCTTTATTTGGTTGGAGAAAAAGTAAGATTATTTAATTTTACTTTCATCGAGTGTGCTTTAGAATTTTAAATATCTCAAATCTACTCAGGTGTAATACATATTTTGTTATTAAGATCCTATAGTGCCTTTTTGAGAAACCCTAATTTGCATATGTGTTTCGCTCACATTTACAATTAAAACTAATTATTATAAAATAATTGTTATTTTTTTTTCAAACAAATTTTCGCATTACATTTGATATATTTAAATATGTTGCACTTTACTAGCCATTTTTACAATATACAGTTGGTTACACTGGGGGTATATTTGTTAGATTACTTATGACGTCACTAGGTGTTTTTTTAATAGCAAATAGTAAACGATACAGTTTAAAAATGTGACTTAATACAGATTGATTTACAATCGAATTATTATGTATAGGTATAATCTATTCTATTTAACTTTTTAAAAATAACTTATATAGAAGTTTATTTATAATATTGTAGTAACAAACACGAAGATGTAAATATTTGATGGTAATGTTGAAATATTAGAATGCCCCAATTTATTTTCGAGGATCTCGTGTTATTTAGTAATAAATGATGAATAAAGCATGAGGTTTAGCTTCCTTTAGATATGTGTATACCAAACGACAGATCGGTGTTCGTTTCGATGCATTTTAATTATTAATAACTTTAACTGTATCGACAACTGTCTATAACACATGGATTATTTACTATTTAGATATTAGTGCCGGGACTGCCTGTCGAAGTTGTTGAATTCGAGAAACTTTTTGAATTATAAATGTTTTAATATTGCGAATAATCATTTGTTAGAGTCAACGAAAAATGTGAGAATTAATATATTTAAATACGTATAAATAAATAAACAAAGACATTTTTATTTTCGGTATTTTAATATTAAATACATTTCCTGTATATTCTTTATTTGGTTGCACATTGTGTATATATGGTTGACAAGGACACACAGTTAAAAAGAGAAACTACTTCTCCTTAAACAGTCGGAAATGTGATTCAAAAGACTTATTCTTCCGTGAGATTTATTCTTTCATACGTGAAAACTCCATCTATTTATTGTTTTTAAATGATCGTAACAAAAAATGTGTTAATATCATTGTTAAAAGTTATGGATGATAAACGATGATAAGTATAACTATTATTTTAGTTGATTTAATTCAAATCTCATTCTATAAGTGTTCGTTTCCGGAACATATTTACGAAATTAAATCATTGTCAATTTAGATTAGTTTTCTGCAACAATTCACCAACCGGAAGTTTATTTGTGGTCGTTTTTGTCTATTTTAAGTTAAAACATCTTAACCGAATACCTAAGCACTCAAAATACGTTCTCAAATTTAATTTTTCATCCGAACAATATATAAACTCAAAATCACCTTACACTCGACTTTTTTTCAAAGCACGATTCCTCTGGTTAAAGACTTTCAATTTGACCAAATCGAGTTTAATTTAAAATATATTAATATAAATCTTCATTGACCATCACGATTTATTATTGTCGGCGTTTGTTTGTGATACTTGAAACAATTGATGTAGATCTCTCCAACGAATCTTGTATAGTCAACTAACTTCACTTTGCAGAAACTGCAACGGAATTGTCCGTCGCTAAATATGGCCTGTTTGCATACCAAGGTGAAAGTATGTTTAAACTATTTGTTTTATTAAAGCACTTGTATGGGTAAAGTGGTACACCAAGTACTTTATCGTCTACTAGTACTAGTTTTGTGGTCAAAGTATAATTTAGTAGGTAATTTCAAATAGGGAATATCGTTTTTTTAAATCATTGAGGTGAAATGCGCAACGAACGTAATATGTACTCGAAAAAATAAACGTGGTGGTTTTTATGTAACCGCTATAATAGTAGTGAGTGTTTTTCGAGTGTATATTTTAGAGTATTATAAAAATAAAGTTTATATAGTTTTGGGGTAGAAATAGGTCGTAGTGGAGCTTTAGGGAATACTTGATATATATAAATGATGAATATATAGGGTCGTTTTGGGAAAATATATACACTTATATACTAAATTCTCTCTACTGAATTTAAGATACATTGGTGGGATATAACCAGATGTTAAAATAAACAATTCCTCCTCATATACATAACCACTAGCGCTCATACATTTATGTAGACTAGGCTTTAGAATATTTGCCTAATCTGATTTCAGTTACAAATGTAAAACAACCAAGATTACCTGCATTTTCTATATTTATTACTTATTCCAAAATGAGTTAATGAATATAAATCAAATTTCTAGACTGTGCGAATTTTGATTGTTTGTTGCAAAATGGCATTTCTGAAAAATACCCACATTAATATATTTAATATATGAAGTATCAACAAACCAAATTCAGAAAGTTGATATTTAAATGATGTGTGTTTTAATATTATTATGAATGTGTGAAGTGGGCGACCACCGTCCTATAATATGTATGTCAGACACAAGGCCGTGTTCAAACTTCAAACAATGGTGTCTAATCAAAACAATTATACATGTATTATTATTTAACTTCAAATTATTAAAAAAACAACCCCATTACGCCTATTAAATTATCATTTATTAAAATATCAATACAAATAAAATTCTAAAATAAATTTTATTTAAATTCACACATTTTAAGTGCACTAATATTATAGTTGAAGTTCGTATTACAGGACAAGTAATCTTTAATACTTTTCTCTGTTAGGTTTTTAATATTTAGGGTTTTAATTTCGCAAATCTCAAATATTTACGTAATAGGTTTAATATATAATTAATAATGGTTGGCGTTAGTAAATTCGCGTTTAAGCAGACGCTATTTATAGCTATCTTCCAACCACTATAAGTTGGTTAACCTGGAATGCAATCTAGACAGGCGCTATGGTTAATCCTGCAACCTAGCTTTGGAAAATCAATAAGTTGCATCTTCCTCCTGCGGTTGTATCTTTCTGACAATAGGATGAATGGTTTGTTAGGTATAAAATACTATAACAACATCGTTGATAAAGCTGTGCCGTTGTTTTACTACCATACTCGACTTCTTAGCGTTCTTCTTTCAGGTCTTTGAATAGAACCGTTTTGTATCTTGTATTAACGGTTGTTTTATTTTTATTACTACGCATAAAACTGCTGTGACTTTCGCTTCTATTGTTTTTTGACTTGAGGGCCCTTATCGCTGATGATAATAGGAAGTTTTCGAAGTTTTTTAATTTATTAGAAAACTTTTCAAACTACTATTTGAAAAATTGCTAACTTATACTTGTTTTTGTAATCAAACCTATTACTAAATGGAATATACACTTGCATATACATTACAGTTAAATTGTATCGTTTATTAATTATTTGCTATTAAAATTGCGGTATTATAGACCACCCAAGATTCATAATTTTTAAAAACCCAATTTTCGAATGTAAAATACAAATTGCCCATATAACAGTTCCTATTATAAAAGTTGAGCTTAATTTAGTTTTAAATAAACTACTTAGAACTTTTTATCGAAAAACTTTTTAAATTGAATGAGTATGAATGAAACCTGATATATTTTTGGATATAAGAATGAATGGAGATTTGAATCGAAAATAAGTTTGTAAAGCACACTTGTGAATTGGTTTTTAATTGAGTTCAAATCTAAATAGAATTATTCGTTATTAATTTGTAGGAATATGTTTTAAGTGACTTAAAAACAAAATAGTGACTAAAAAAATGTGAAAGTGATTTATTTCGTTTGCTAATTTTTGGATTTAAATTTGTCTTTTGTACCAAAATGATGGCCCCAAGAAACTCTGTGCCTATTATTGAAAAGGAACATTATTGCACGTATAAGGTAACGCTAAATGACTAATAAAAAACAATGTTTATTTTCGTCGTTTAAACAATTTATTTAGAAACAAATTACATATTTAATCATTTAAAAATATTTATATACATATAATTAAAATATACAACTAATGAACTATGAGGGTTTAAATAATAAATTCGGTGTTTTAAGAATCTGCACTGAAAAATAATAAAATTATTAAAAGTATATTTAAAAATGATATAAAACGTTTATTATATACATGAGAAGTGTTGGGCGTAATCCAGGTGTTTGTGTCATCCGTCTATCCGTTTCCCGTTTCGTTTTCCAATATAAAGTCAAATACGTCGCGAATAAACATTCATACACTGAAAATCATAAATTAGGTTTAATTCTAATAGATTTCCTAGACTTTTCAATTGTGTAATAACAATTGTTAAGCGACCTTAAGCGCAATTACTAGTTGGTGTTATTGTTGCTAAATTTTTGGCAATTTTATGTAAAATTCCTTACGTTAATTATTTTAGTTGCAACAATTTATTTCATATATGTTAAATCACAAATTGTGAAATGTTATATAATATTTTAATAAAAATTTGTTTATCGGTAAGAAAATTTAAATATGTTCAACTTACCGAACCATACGATTTTGATGCACATAATAATGGCTTGAATACGCGGTATTTGATGAATGTTAATCAATGTATAGTACGCCATTATTAGCAATAGAAATGCGTGTGTTAGAACTGCTGTTACTATCGGCAAAGAAAACGATGAAATACCCTAAAATTAAATAAATTAAACAAACATTTCAAAACGAATTAACTGAAACTCAAACAACTGGTGGATGGTATACTAAATAAAAAAAAAAAAACATGTGTTAACAATTTTGGAAAGAAATGTTTAATTCGACGTACGTAGAAGCGAAGAGTTGATTGTGTATCTATTAAGTGTCTCGTATTGAAAAATAAGTTAGTCACATTGATTTGATACTACTAACACCATCTACATGTGCAATTCTGTAGTACGTTAAATTAAATGTGTGAAATCCTTTTGAATCGACAGCTCTCAAACATGTCAGTGATACTGATGGTTATAAATGCATATACATATATAAGTAGAGCATTTGTGAAGTTATTGCTTGTTTTTCTGTCGCATAGAATATAAAATTGGTGACAACTTCGACTTTGAAAAATCACACCATTAGTTGTAATGATTTCTGGTTCAATAAAAAAACAAACTGGAACACTGGACTGGATGGATTTATAAAACACGAGTTCCAGTTTAATAAGTGTTCCGAATTTCGTGGATAAAAGTTGTAAAATATGACAGCAATTTCATATGACAAAGCGAACTTTTACGCAAGCTAGACCATAGACATACGCTTGAATTATTTAATGAAGTACGTACTTAGGTATATAATAAAACATTGTTCTCATTGAGCACAGTTGAGCTGAATTGGAAATTCAATATTTAACACCTGTCGGTTAAGTTCAAACCGCATTTCTTTTGTGCTTCTTCTTGCTTATACATTTATTAAATGTTAAATCATACATTACTATACTTTTTTTTCACAGTGTACCAATGTTTTTCTTATGGGCGAAAACTAGTGTTATCACTTATAACTAAAGTTGGTATATAGGTAGCTTATAGCACGTATCTTACCACAATAATATTACAGTATATAATACTTAAACAACGAAATTTCAAATATTCATAGTACGGAAACCGGAAGCTATTTCAAAAAACTTTATAAACAAAAAGTATAGATAAATGCATTAACTATTTTTTACTAAGTAAGTAAATTTTCGAAAAACCTAATGGTTTATTTAAAAATAAACAAAAAACAAAATAACGCCTTCAAGCAATAGGTATGTAGTAGTTCTTCTAAATGTAATCAATTTTTTTTATAGAAAAAGTGGTACACAATTTTATAAACAACAACTCACCAAATGATAACTGGTAACAAAAACAAACGCCGCAATGATCTTCACCATCGACATAATCATTTCCAAAACAACAAACGAATAATCCAAATGTTTAAATTGGTACATCGAAAACACCACCATGTTGCCAATATAAAATAACTAAAAGCATGGTTGAGGTTGTATATGTATGTACGTGAAATATAATGTAGACACTCACCAATTCTAGAACACCTAAACGCACCCATTTCGATCTTAAACAACTGAATAAGAACATCGGCGTACACGACATACTCATAGATATACACTTTTGGAACTACAATGGTAATTACGTTTATTTTTGATATTTGATGCCTACTTAGCAACACTCATAATTTGTTGTTATTATTTATATTTTGTGGAACTCTTTTTTTATTATTGTTTAATACTTATCGTAACAATATTGATAAAAGTGTTTTAATCTACCGATCGTTACCAATGATTAGTTATTGATTATTTAAAATAGATATACTTTGATTTTTGGGTATTTGATTTTAGTTATTTAATAAACACACTGTTTTTAATTTCTTTATACGACTTATAAGTATTGTAATCACAATTTAATAGTTCCAAAAGTAGAAAATCTAGTTATTTAACTTTCAACATTTTACAGAATCTCGTTACAGATCTATAAGTAACCAGATGTCCAGATGATGACATTAAATAATAATCAGAATCAAATAATGCAATTTATAATTTTTTTTTAATCAAAATCGTCGCATAACTATTTGAATATTACATATAAATTTTCTAGTATTTATAAGTATGACTTCAAAACTCATAGAATTGTTATTATTATTGCGTTGTAAGTAATTACTTATAATTTTTTAAATACGTAGGATGTCAACGCCAACTTGTTTTTTACAGCACGTCATATGCAAAACAGTAGTAGTAAATATTTTACAAACTATTCTATCTCGAATATATATATATATATATATATATATATATATATATATATATATATATATATATATATGTATGGTATGTATGTATGTATATATTTACTATATAATCTGTTTCGGTCTATGAACATCATTAACTGTTGACAGCTAGTTATGTTTATATTAATTAAGAAGTTATCTGGACCTACGTTCATGTTAATTAAACTTCAGAAACATTAAGGTAACATATTTGCGATTCATGCAAACACAGAGCTCTGGCGATAAAATTGAGAACTAACGCTGTCTATGTGTGTTGTAGTCCTTTTCGAATAGTTAAATGGCAATTAACAATTATTACACACGCCTTCTAATAGTTTAACATACATTTATTAAAGAAATGCTAAGATCAGAGATAAAAATAATTATTCTATTTAAATACAAAGATTAAAAAGATAATGAATTGCTTTACTTATATTCGGAAAATTGTGCAACTCATACAGTAAAAAAGCGTGAAAAATTAAATTTAAACAAAAAACTGCAACTCATATGTGGTTATTTAAATGAAATTAATTATACAATTTTTTTTAATGAATTTCATAAAATATTTTTTTATCGTTAGTTTTTTGACAGGTATATTTATAATTTTTTGACAAATTATTCAAATTAAATCAATTTTGGAGGAAAAATGTGAAATTTAATTAAAGAAACTAATTACATTAACACCGAAATTGATTAATAGGTAAAACTAGATAGACAAATTTTAAGAGAAACTTGATATATTATTTTGAAACGTAAGGTTTCGTTTTATAGGATATAGATTACTAAAACGTGCTTTTAAACTTAAATTAGATTAACCCATTTATTCACTATATTATGATAATGCTGGGTTGATAATTTCTTATAAAATAGATTTAAAGCTATTCAGTTATATCTATTGAGAAACCTATAAAACATTTTGAACATTTTATTTAGACTGTAGAGGAATCTAAGACATTTACTTATAGATATTATAGTTGATTGTTTTCTTTGTTGCATGAGTAGTTTTTGATGAAAAAACAACGTTTTCATTCTAAAGTCGATGAAATATATTTTTTCTTGCAAAAATAATAATTGCAAGCGAATTTAAATTAAGAATTTATTTACCAAACCATATAAACAACAAACACCCACTTTGATCTACATTCCTACATATAAACATCAAGCCTACTTCATTTATTGCATAAAAATCAAGTAAATAAATTTAATTGTTAAGACACCTACTTTATATACCTGATTAATCAAAGCGTACTTAGATTTAAACATAATGTAGAAATGTGACAACATTGCATTTTGAAACACATCTAAAGTACATTGACTTTTATTCAATATTTAATATTCATTATTTACATGTATGTATGTATGTAACACACATCACAATGTTGGAGCAAGTGTTTCTATATGACGTCACCGTTAACCCTCCTGGATCCATTACTGGAGTTTATCGATTGTTATGCGTTAAACTCTAGTATGGCAATTTATCTGAAATATATTTAGAATCCATTTTATATCACTGTTAGACCTATATGTACTTACAGATACTACTATAAGTGTTTGTAGTTTATAGATGTTATATAAATTGGGTTTAAATATTTGGAAGGGAAGCGAAATATGTTTTCATTTTTTTTTTTTAATAAATTGTATTTCAATTTATATAAATTTGTTAGTATGGTACTTAAAGATTTTTATTAAGCTATACAGATTGACGAATGTTGGAAATAGAAAATATTTCACACAAATAATAGTATTTTATATAATTAAAGATAAAATAATTTCCTCTATTACCGTTTGTTAGTAAGTGTTATTAGTTATGCTTGACCTGATGTTATTATACAAATTCAATATACTCAAGATATGTGTGTGTGTGTGTGTGTGTAGTGTTATTAAGTCTTATGAAACATGCATATTTAAATATATAATCCTGTCAATTTTTATTACAGATTAAACTAGAGAAAGTATTAGGCATCACAGTATCGAGTAACGCAGCGCTAACTTCAGATCCAACATCAGAAACTGTAGCGTATCCAGCTGGGTGAGTTACACTTACTATTTATCTGAGTTCATAGTTATAAGTTCAACATTACCTCATACAAGAACCGATTTCACTATAATATATTAAAAATTATTACATCAGAGATACAATTGACATCTAAAAAAACAAACAAACAATGTTTAACATTAACACAATATTGCAACTGTTAATATCCAAAATCCTAGTTTACTTCTCAATAAAATTAGGTAGCAAAATGAGCCTATACTAAAGAATCTTTTCAGCACTTAATCGATGTTGAATTCAATTTCGAAAACAATACACAAAAGACAACAAAACGTATGGGAACCTTTTTTTACCGAGAAGTAAAAGTTGTTCACTTAGAATCACGTTCACGTTTACTTGAAAGAAAGCCGTACATTTAATTAATTATGACTACAAGAGGTTCCAGGAGAAGAGAAAAAAACATTTTTTTCTCTCAAACAAGTACCTTGTTGTCTATATGTGTGTGTGTGGATAAAAAAGTGGATTAATAATATCAAGGTCGTGTAATTCAACTTCCTGCCGCCAGATATAGAGCAATATTATAATTTGAAAGGTTCACCATGACTTTCTCATAAGACTATATGCTGTTTATTGATCAAATCTTTAAGTAGTCGATTCGAGACATAGTTTGAATACTTGAAGAATTCTTTTGTTACGTTCTGAAGCAGAAATTGGTTTTGGTTGTCTTCGGAATGAGATTCCAGTGGGTTTTACCATATGTTGTGATGAATAAAATATTATTCATCTCTCATAGATTCGCTGAAAATAATGTTGCGTTAATAATTTATTATTTTTGTGAACGCAGATATATTTGTTGAATATTCGAATGCTTTTCCATCAGCAAAAATAGTTAATTAAAATTAAATTTAATTCTGACTCTGAACTCTGAGGAGATATATATATATATATATATATATATATATATATATATATATATATATATATATATATCTGAAATACAATAGCTTGAATTTGTAATGCTTCCGTGATTATAATCCTGCAATTTCAGGCATAAAATTCTATCTCGAATATCTAAAAATATCAAAACTGATTCATATCTTGATCTTGATTTATTTCTTCCGTAATTACTGAATTTATTATTGCAACTAACAGAAAACCCTCTGCGTATGTGCAAATAAAGAACATTTTTATTACTTCTGGTTGATTTATTTATTCAATAGCCTTCAATTCATTGTTGTATCAATCTAATTTCCAATTCCACCAAGCACATTTAACGCTTTAGCGTACTTTAGATAATTATTTTATAACATACAAATATTTAGGAATTTCTAATTTAAAATTATATGTTTGCTATTACATATCATCAAATACAAATTAATTAATTTTATATTAGTAAATGTGCCGCCTAATTACCTCTAAACCCAATTAATTACCATAATTTCAATTGTTTCTATTACAATCTTTCACTAATTTCGTTGTACTCTGTTCTTTTTTGTAGATGCACAGTTGTGTTATTATCGACGAAGAATGAACAACAATCACACATTATCAATAGTTCACGGAAAACAATAGCATCGCTCGCATATAGTTCCTGTGGGAGGTATCTAGTGACAGGTGAGTTCACACAACCTCAATTTCCTCCAACTAGATTCTAATACGTTCTAGCTTCTCAGATATATGATAGATTAGTCAAATAAGTTTGCTCATTTCTGACGATTAAATCGCGAAAATTTTAAACGAATTTGTTGAATAGAAATTGAGTTATTATAAGTTAAACTTTGGAGGTGGAACAATTAGAATTTATGCCCCATTCTACCCACAAGTTTTACCTTTATACTTAGTACAAGATTAATTTTATTTATAGCGAGAAAAGTAATTTATTACTATCTAATATACAATTATAACAATGTATAGCTTCGTAATGTATAATAATTAAAATTTAATATATACATAGCATACCGCTTGATAAATCAATTAAAAATGCGGGAAATTAATTCAAAAAGTACCCCATTTAGGCGTTGATAAAAGGTGAAACCTGTAATTAGTTAAATATTTCAATTGAAATTTTTAATTAAAACCTCGTATACAGGTGTATATTTGTGAAATAAATCGTGTAGGCTATGAAATTTGTTTACAAACATTATGACATGAGTAGGCTATGGCTGTTTGACAGTTGCCACATCAACATTTCAACATTTGATTTGACCATGTTTTTATTAGTTTTGATCAATGAAATTTTATAGACTTTTAATTAATTTATGAGCATACACTTTGCATTACTTTGTTTTTAATATTGCGAATTTGTCAATAGCCTAGACGTGTAATTAGTATTTGATGACGTCATGGTGCACAAGTATCTTTGATACTTTATTTACTATGAGATGCATAGGTACTACAATACAAGGTCATTTTTAAAACATGTTTGCATAATTTATTTTTTACACGAATATGGCATGCATACATTAGCTATGCAACAGACAGATGTTTTTCAAAGCCCACTTAGATAACTACAAATGTATGTCGACTATATTTTTAACTGTACACTAGAGAATATTTAATTTTGTTTTAAATTAAATATATTTTGTTTTCAATATCTGCTAATTTAGCCAAGATTCACACAATTCTAATAATAATTATTTAGAATTTAAAACAATAATTTTATTTATTTATTAATGAGATGAAAGTATTTTTTACACTATAAGATAAAAAATAATCATAGAACATATTTACATATTCTGCACTTGGAGTTTTATTGATAGTGATATACAGTTGCATCCTTGACTTTCAAATATAATTACCTTTTGTAATTAAGTTAGTTCACGTAGAAGATATAAAACGTAAGGCTCGTATCGTTTGAGATTCATACATAAACATACAAAGATATAGCTTTCATATTTTACATATTAACTTTTTTTCTTTCATCATACATCGTTCTATTTTCTAGGCCACCTTACAATTTTCTACTATTCATCTTAACATCAATTCCTTCTCTTTTTATCTATAATCACTTTCTTTTCCTTTTCTTTTTTAAATAATAATTTAGTTAATAATACGATGAGTGAAATGAAAGTGATAGTAAGATTAGTTTTTCAATTTAAAAGTTCAAAACGATGGTCGAAATCATTTAATAATATAATTATAACTATAGAGTAAAACTTTTCTTTTATGTTAAAGTATTTTGGTTTAAAATCATTCAATAAGAAAATAATTGCTGTCTATGATTATTATGATATTATAAATTCAAATGATTTCTTAGAACAATGGACTCGATAGAGTTGCATCTGTCTTAAGACGTTCTGTTGTCTGACTGTAGGTGCTAAATTAACATAAAGTTGGTGCTATACCATCTGGTTGAACCTTTGCATGTCATAAGCTCACATTTCTGGCTCTAAAATGTGCTGTCTCATCATACCATTCTAATAAATCATTTTTGAAAGTGTTGTTCGGTTAAAATATAGGTTGAACATATTTGCTCAGTCATCAAAAACATATTTCTACCCTTATATACTCATAATATTGATTAAAAACTTAAAAAACAAAGCTATGTAATCTTGAAGTGGGCATTTAAACCCTTACGACGCCATGTTTTTCGTGAACAGCGCCTTCTAAGATTGTGATCTCTAATGCTTGGTCTACACAACGTAATAATTATAGTGTGATTATCTAATTCATTGATAATTAACGCATGCAATTTGTATTTACTGGCGCGAATAAACAAGGCTAAATAAACGTGTATATTGTAATCTACACGCGCTAATCATTGTTAGGTTTATATTAATTATCGTAATTATTGTTTTTTCATGACTAGTAATTTATTTAAATGTTATTCTATAAAGATTATTTATAATAAATATATTTTGTGCTTCTATGATTTTATTTGTTATATTTTCTATTAATAATATTTATTTAATTTATATATGAATCAAATTTCTATTCAAGATAGATGTTTATTTATTCCTATGTAAATCTTTTTTTTAAGTTTTAATAAGTTTAAGTGGTTGTCAAACTAAATATGATTTATTTCGCTTTTAGGGGAATGTGGCCATCAACCAGCTGTCAGGGTATGGGATCTACATGGAGACACTCAAGCAGGTCCTGGGGGTACTCCGCCTCAGGTGCCCCAAGTGGCGGAATTCATCGGTCACAAATATGGCGTCAATTGTGTGGTAGGTGTTGATAATAATAATAATAAATCATATTGAGATTGTTGTCACTTATCAAATCGTAGAAAAAGATGATACATATCATTGAATCTATTGTATGCTAATTCCATTTGATTTATTTGAACCGAAATGTGGGAGTTTTGTATGTTTTATATAATTTATTTGTTCTTTGCGCCCGAGGTTAATAAACCTTTTAAAAAAGATTCAAAAAGACAGTACAAAAATTAATTATATAAACTTAAATAAATTTCGTTATCTAATTTTGGTGGACGTACCACAAATTCATATAATTTCTACCGCAGTTGCCGTTTATGCGCCACTTTAATTATTTTAGACGGTGTAAATATTTAATTTTGGCTTTTAATTACTTTATAAATCTCTTAAATACTTTAGTAATGCGGAGCGGTATCACAGACACTCTGAAATAATTCTATCACAAATTTATTAAATTAATTCGCTAAATTGTATAACTTTTATCTGTATTCAAACATATATGTATAGAAATATATTTGATTTTGTATGTTTTAGGCTTTTTCTCCAAGCAACAAATACGTAGTATCAGTCGGTTCCCAACATGATATGATTGTGAACGTATGGGACTGGAAAAATAATATTAAAGTAGCAAGTAATAAAGTTAGTACCAAAGTAAAAGCGGTCGCATTTGCAGAAAACGGTAGTTATTTTGTAACCGTTGGCAACCGGCACGTGAAGTTCTGGTACTTAGAATATGGTAGGGCTAAAGTAAGTTCATTGAAAAAACTGTGTTAATATCTTCTAGAAAGACTACATAATTGTTGTTTTTAGTATAAAGAAGCAGTCCCATTAATGGGTAGATCCGCTATTTTAGGAGAGCAAAGAAATAATTATTTTTGTGATGTAGCTTGTGGTAAGTCCAATGCAGGAGATAGCACTTATGCCATTACAAGGTCCGGCCTACTTTGTGAATTTAATAATAGAAGACTTTTAGATAAATGGGTTGAACTTAGGGTAAGTTACAGGTAGTTAATCCCGAAACTAGTTAGTGTATTTGTAATTATTTCAGACAACTAGCGCTAACTGTATGACAGTGGGTGAACAATATATATTCGTTGGTTGTGCGGATGGGATCGTTCGATGTTTTGATCCGACTACACTACATTTTGTTACCACATTGCCAAGAACACATTACCTAGGTGTAGATGTTAGTCTAGGTTTGAATATAAGTCATATGTCCACACATCCACCAAACGCGAAATACCCCGACGCAATTGCGGTTACGTACGATGAAGTAAATAATAAATTAACCGTTGTTTATAATGATCATTCGTTGTATGTGTGGGCGGTTCGCGATATTAAAAGGGTGAGTACAAAATTAGGATTTTATTTGTAAACTTCTTCTATTATTAACTAGTTAAATATACACCAAGATCAATTACGGTTAAGTTTCTCTCTTAATCTCAATTTTTATGAGTGCTTTTTGTAATATTATTGATCTTAATTTTTAGTTACGTAATGTAATTAAATTACAGCAATTTCTTATACTTATGACGCTATTTCATTATACGACATATTTAATCATAAACAGTGACTTGGTTTTTTTATTATAAAAGTTTCTCCTCAAATATTTGTAATTCACCAAAAAATAACTTTGTAATAATAAAAAGTTTGTATTTGTTTTAAAGGTGGGCAAATCCCACTCATTCCTCTACCACTCTGCGTGTATTTGGGGTGTTGAGATGACCCCTCACAATACCCCTTTGCCACCGGGCTCATTCGTAACATGTAGCTCGGACGACACAATACGCGTTTGGACATTAGACCAACGTCCCACCCCATCCACAGACCCTTCTCTTATCCCTGTCCCAATCCCTAGTCCACGCAGTATTAATGGGGTCTACGCGAAAAACATCTATAGCAACGAACTGCTAAAAGTCGTCTACGTAGACCAAGACCTCGCCTACCTAAAAGACTTGGATATATCTGCAACCACCTCAAGTAACGACAAAGCGGACACATCTTACGATAGCCGAAACGGAGTTAGATCTATTCGAATATCTCCAGACGGAAAGCATTTAGCATCGGGTGATAGAGCAGGGAATATTAGGATACATGAGACTGTACAAATGAGTGAAGTGTGTAAGGTTGAGGCGCATGATGCTGAAGTGTTATGTTTGGAATATACAAATCAAGATACGCCACATAAGTTACTAGCTAGCGCTAGTAGGGATCGTTTAATTCATGTTTTCGATGTTAATCAGGCTAGTCTATATATATTTTTAAATATTACAAAATTGGCGTTTTTATGACAATATTTTAATAATTTTTATTATAGGGTTATAATTTTCTCCAAACTTTAGACGATCATTCTTCTTCGATAACAGCGGTTCGGTTCTTGAATCCTCAGGGTAATTTACAGATGGTTTCTTGTGGTGCAGACAAGAGTATTATCTTCCGACAGTTGAATGGTTCACCGCAAGGTGCACCACAGTTTGCTCGCGGCTCAAACGCAGCGGGTAAAGCAACGTTATATGATATGGAAGTGGATACAGGGCAGAAACATGTACTGACGGCTTGCCAGGACCGTAACGTCAGGGTTTACAGTGCCCAATCAGGGAAACATACGAAAACGTTCAAAGGCAGCACAGGGGATGATGGAAGTTTGATAAAAGTAAGCTTTAATTAATATGTATTACTACATTTTTATATATGGTGTTTTTTTTTTGTGTTATTTATACTGTTTTTCTTTATAACTCTAAGATCTTATAGTATAGAGTATACATTTTTATATTGGCGTTAAAAGCTGCATGACTTTCAATATACTATATATGCGTTATTGGTTATTTTTTGTTGTATTTAACAGGTTGTATTAGATAAGTCTGGTATATATGTGGCAACATCATGCACAGATAAAACATTATCCGTGTACGATTATTATTCGGGTGAATGTATGGCGACAATGTGCGGTCATTCTGAACTGGCCACTGGACTGAGATTCACAAACGATTGTAGAAGACTGATTTCTGCCAGCGGCGATGGGTACATACATTTTCCTATTGCACTTTGTCTCTATTTAAATAATTAATTCAATTATAGCTGTATATTTGTATGGAAAATACCACATGATATGGTAGTTACAATGCAAGCACGGTTGTCTCAACAAGCAATGCGCCAAGGCAAAACACTAGACAATGAAATATTTTCGGATGGAGCTTCCACGGATTTCTACGATCCGAACGCCAATACCACCGTTGATACTGATTATAGGTAAAACGTCTACATTATCATATAATAATTATAACATCATCTAGACTTTTGATTGTTAATTTGCATAATTATAATATTTAGATTTAATGTAAGCGCTCTTCCATTATGGGCTAAAAAGCAGATAACAGACGATGGTAGTCCTCCAGTGTCGTTAACTCGCGGTGTAGATTTGCCAAAAGGTAGATGGGCCCAGCGTGCTGAAAAAACCATCGGAGTCAAATCAGTCTATACGGATTCGGTAATTGCATTCCCCTCTTTACAAGATCGCCGAGCAGACTCTGATGGCTCAAAAGATAGCTCTATAGACAGTGGGACAGAATCTAGAACCGAATCTAGAACATATTCAGAGAGTAGGAATGAAACTACAATCAAAGTGGTACGTTTGTTATTTTTTATTGCCAAAGTTGTATCATTTACTCATTTTAACAAATCAAAACACACAAATAAGCTATTAAATTGAACTAACATGTTTCCAGAATTCAGATTTTACAATTTGCGCCGAAAGTTTTAACGAATTGATGCAGCCTGTGTTGGAGGTACAAATAAGTCATTTATTTTAATTGTGTTTGTTTCGATTAATACAATCTATACGTTTATAACTAACATTGGGCCTATGTACTTCTTTGTTTTTATGTTTTTATTATATGTTTGAATTAGTTACTAAGTTTGGTAATCGTTTCTGTTAGACTTCAACCTCTAGTGTAAATCTAAGTAGAGGTGATAATCGAAGGACACTTTTAACCGATGATAGCGCACTGGGATCACTTCGGGATCCCGATCTGGAATCCACAGCTCACGACGGTGACATTGAAGATATTTCAGATCAGGAGAACCGACTATCACAACCACTGTATTATCCTTCACAACAGGATTCTGCAAGTGGTAGCGAGTTCCCAGTAAACGCTATGGACGTAGATGAATTACGAAGATCCCAAAAGAAATTAAAACGGCCTAATCTACCTCTTGTTTCTGTTACTACGACATCCATCTCAGGAAGTCAAGATTCTGACGATGATGATGACGAAGTAAGTTTAAAATTAATTTTATAATTAACTACTACCATATTTATATACGGACCTAAGTCATTATTTGTATATTTATGCAAAGATTGCCGTGACTAGAATACATAATTTTCATTTGTTTACACGCGCTATTAAGTATACATATTTATTGAATACTATAACTATAAAGTAGTGTAAAACAAGCAACAAATAAAATAATAACTGTCTCTCTTTTATGATGTGCAGGCTTCAACACCTAGTGGTGAGAACACCGATCGTAATCCAATGTCCATGTTTTCCGTCAGTTCAGAGTCTCTTGACCAACTTGTTAATAGAGAAAAGTATTTGCAATCGACTTTCGAAAGCTTGAGCGGAAACGAATTAGAAACTAGCATAGGTAAATAATATTTATTTAAAATATTATCACAGTATTACTAATAAAACTTGTTTGATTTGCTGAACAAATTCACATTTATGTCATTGTGTAGTGCAGCAAGTTAGTATTATTATTATTAAAACTGTTGGATCATGGATTTAGGTAAAACATCTATATCTTCGCAACATCATACACGAAATAGCGGTGGTCCAATGCAACTTCGTAACGTAGCTGTTATAAACGCAGCAAAACAACTTAAATCCAATCCGGAAGCGACGAAAAAGCGTGAAGAACTAACGAAACGAATTGAAGAAACCAGACGTAAATTACAAAGTGTAAGTTTCTCATATAAATTTCTATAATTTCTCCAAGACTCATAAAGATTTTTGATTATTTTCAGGTTGGCTACCGTTCATCCTTAAAATCAAGTCAATCAATCACCGACTTATCCAACGTACCTGAAAAGGATAACTGGCACACACCAAACCGTTTCCAAAACCAAGGTATTTCACCAACACACCAATACAACCCACACCAACAACCATATCCGCTAACCACTTCTTCAACACTTCCTATCAACTTCAACCAGCTCCTCTCTCTCTCTGTCAACAAACGATCAATATCTAATCTCTAATAACTCAACAACTAACAACGCTTACAGCTGTTACCAAACTAACCAACAACAACAAAATATTAACGAGTTTATCTCAAGCTCTTCAGTTCCAAGTAATCTCCAGTTATGTGGTTGTTATTTAAAAGATATCGCTAGAAATACTTCAGTTAATGTTCAAATATCCGGTTACGATCGATCCGTAACAGATCAAAATCGACCCCGTCGTTTAAAATTAGCCGAAAAGCCTCAAAGTTCTAAGTTTAAATTGCATAAAAGTTTACCAGTTTCGCCTGTTAGTGAAGAATGTCGCTTTAGTGATTTTGCACAAGCAAAAAATTTAAATTCAATTGTTAAAGCTGAACCGCGACGGTCTTTCAGTTATTTTATCGATTTAGATTCGAAATTGTCCACGGAAGAGAATTTAAGACAAGTATGTTCTGATATTCAGAAATTTTCGCAGGAATTTAATTCGGAATTTGTTGGACAAATTAACTCTAACACACAAACAGTTTCGCAAGATTTTGATTTTGTTGAGCCGAAAATTGAGCAAAAAGCAGATGAGGATTCTAATTTTAGTTCAGATAGTTTGGAAGAATGTAGTTTTAATTCGGCACAAACAAAAAAGCAGAAAAAATATTCGATTCCTAGACGATGCTATTCAAATAATGAGATTTACAATCATAATGAAGAAGTGTATAACGTTGAAATACCTAAGTCTAATACAAGCTTTTATTTGAATCAAAGTAATCGGAACTCAAGAGAAAGTATTTTATCTGATGATTATCCGAATGAGGATTATTCTAAAGCGAAGAGCTATTGTAATAGTCTCGAAAGTGTTCTTTCTGATGACTCTGAATGTAAAAGCGCCCCTTTGGAAGCTCTTTTTTACCCTCATCGTCGAAAACGACTTGAGTCTAGCGAATACAGTGGAATACCCTATTCCACCTCATCCCCAGTTCATCTGGCTAGTACTTCACAGTATAACTACGGAGTTAACTCATTGCCTAAAGATTACCATGATACTTATTGGCCTAAAACTATGGTTGAGCCTCAGATAACAGCTCAACTTTTGGAGCAATCCAAATCAGATATAAATAGAAGTCAATCTTTAGGAAACGACGTTTTAAAAACTTATAACTCAACTATTAATAATGGTTTAGATAAAAGTCCAAGCTTCAAAGTAAAAAAATCAAATACTAGTTATGAGTTTCAACAAAAATTGATGAAATTTGAGCAAGGTGTAGTTGAAAATGAGCCTAAACCAGTTCAAACTACTAAAGGAATAAAGTTTGAGCACGGGCTGAGTCAAAATGAACCTCAAGCTTGTAAACCAATGAAATTTGAGTACGGATGGCTTCAAAATGATCCTAAACCTCAAACCTCTAAATCAATAGCTCAACCTTCTAAATCTATGCTTCAAACTTCTAAATCAGAAGGTAAAAAGGCGATTGCTTATTTTATTGGGGGAGATCCCAAACCTAACATGTCAATGGATATACCATCTTTAAAATCGAAAAATCTGCAATACAAATCAAAATATTGCAACGTCCTAAACAATAAACCCGAAATAAACCCCGAAATACTTTTTGGTGAGGCCTCAAACATACCAATTCCATCCAAACAATTGAGTTTTCAACCGAAAAACACAATGAAATCGAATACTTTAGACTCGTCCAAATTAGATTCGAAAAAATCTAAACGCCATTTACAAACGACTAGCCTCGACCGACATTTGGTGGCGCGTCCATTATGGGAAACGGAGAAAGTCGTACACAAACCGCCTAAAGCCGTCAGACGTAATAGTTCTAAATCATACTCAAAAAATCGCGCTCGCAAATTGCAACAAAATAATTTCTCCGATTCGAAATCGTGCAAAACAGCAGTGAATTTCGATCGCAACGTAATGAAATCGAATTACAAATTAGATTCTGACTCAGAGTTTCAAGATTCGATTGAAAATGTGATTGAATTAAACTATAAAGAGAAAAATAAAGAAATTGATTGTGAAGCTAGTAATAAAACGATTTTGACTGATATTTATGATAGCTTGGATAAATTGATTCTTGATACTAAGATTGATCAGGATTCGTTGGAAAATTTGAGCTCGATTGAAAGAAAAAAATCTGAAGATAAATTAAATTTTTGGTCTAAATCGAAAAGTGTTTTAGAAACTGAACAGAAAAATGTATGGAAGAAATATGATGATTTTGATAAAATCAATTCAGAAAAATCGCATTCCAATCTCAAGAAGCCACAGTCACATTTATTAAACATATCTTCGTCTGATTTGGATAATATACAAAATTCAATTGAAAATATTAAACTTTTACATGAGATTCAACAAAAAATTCACAAAATCAATATATTAGTTGACACTTTTAAAGAAAATATGACTAAAGGAAAAGTAAGAGTGTTATCAAAAATGTATGAAACTCTATCACGGTCTCAGACAGGTTTAAATAACTTGAGCGACTTTACAACTCATGCTAGTAAATATAAAAAGCGAAACTTAAGCCTGCCAAATTTCGTTGAGCGGAACTTGAGTTCATTTTCGACGAAATCAGAAAAAAGTGTACATATCTGTCGAAGAAAACAACGATACGATTTGAGGGTGTCCAAATCGACAAATGCAATGACAAATGTGTCTAAGGAAGACCCAGATTTGATAAGTAAATCAAAATTTCCGGAAATATCAGATGAAAGTTTAATATTGGAAAGACAGTCTAGTGATTTTAAATTTAAAGCTTTTCAAATTTTACCGATGAAAACTGAAGGTGACTAATCCACAATAACCGCATGACTGTCAATGTTTGTTTTGGATATGCTACGTGTACATAGCGATTTGTTTATTATTTTCAGTGAATTATCCATTTTTTATCCTGTTTTTGAATGCCTTCCTTATTGTGTCCTTGTGAATATTATTGAACATTGCATGAGTATTTTCACAAAAAAAATTGTTTAGATTGAAGAATTTATAAATAAATTATGTTTAAGATTGCGTAAAAAAAAAGTTGCTTTATGCAATTAAAAAACAATAGACAATAGAATAGCGACCTTTTTTTTACGGAAGCTTAATTATTTTAAAATTGGGACTCAAACTGTAGATATAATCCAAATTTTATTTATTTAGTTTTTATAATTTAATCTCATTTTATTATCATTTTTGCACGTTTTACAGTTCATTTGAGTCCTGAAATTCAAGAAAATAGTTTACGTAGAGCATGCAGTTTGAGCGATTTGAGCGTACCAGGAACTCAAAAACAAAAAATTCAAGGTACCACACTCACACAAATAAAATGCATGATTTGTTTAAGCACGAATCGCTTTCAATGTGATTATGTGTATTATAAAAAAAAACTCTCAATTAGGCGCTTTGAAAACATAGAAAACTAACGAAAATTTCTATTTAGTTTCAGGCAAATTGAATAAACCTTCAGTACCAGCACGAACGAATGTTAGAGCGACTAAAATAAGCGCTATGACCCGGAGTAGTTCAACTGGAGTTCTGAATCAATCCGATTCAGATCAAGATATGCCTAAAGCTTCAACACGAAACAGCTTAATGCGGCCGACAATAAGCTCGCAGAATAAAGTGGCGAACAGTAAAACGAATATCGTGCGCAGACGAATGCCTCAATCCATGTCTACAAGTTAGTTTAGTTAGTCAATTTAAAAATGATTTAATTTAATTGGAATTTCTTGCAGTGAACTTAAGTACTGTGGGCCAAGAAGACAGTTCGAGTGAAGAAGCATCAACCACGAATACTATTAGTTTCAAACCGACAGTTCCGCCTAGACCTAGATCCATTGCCAATGAACAGCCAATGGTGGTACCGCGCAGACATAATCTCGGTCAAAAAGACAAAACGAAAGGTATTTTATTTGTTAAGTTTATCGCGGGTGATTTTGTTAAGCGCTTCTAACATTTTATGATTTGATCGATCATGTTGTTAATGTTTATAAATTATTTTGTTTTGTTAATGTTTTAGCGAATCGCCATAGTTCAGCTTTAGAGCTTTCTAATAAGGAAAATGACGTTAACATCAAAACTGCTCAAAGTATGTAGAATCATAGATATTTGATTTTATTATTACATTTCATACACATTACGACTTCTTCTTTTCAATCATTTATCAAATAATATATAGTAAGTAATAATTACGATCTTTCGTAATCAGTTGCTACCACATTTGGATTTTCATCGATTGTATTTAATTTCTCGTAAACAAATTAGTTTTTTACATATTTCATTGACGCATTACTAAAGCATCAAGTTTGTTTAAGTATTTTCCTTTCATTACTTCATATCAGTGCACCATTTTTCTGTAAGAGTCCATATTAAATAGCGGTTTCTAATATATGTGATTTTCCTGTAGCTACTGCAGTTAATGCTGTGGCTTTTTCTAATAATTATAAACACCTGAGCCTGAGTTGTTTGTTTCTAATCATATTTATACATATATAAAATCGTTTAATATTTACTCTTTTTCTCAACAGTATCGTCTCAACTGTGTCGTGATGTTGCCGATCAACTAACCAAAGCTGCCGACAACGTTATCGAGCTGTACAAACGTCTTACCAACATCTCTGATAGCTCAAACGAAGGATTTGCGTCCAGCGCGCAAAAATCAAGCATGGTGAAGCTGTTGGAGTCATCTGTATCGCGTACTCAAACCGTTTTACATGAAGTCGCTGCTCAAACTCTCAAACAAAATGGTTCTAGTTCGAATAATATTGAACCAACCCCGAATGATACGATTAAAAAAATTAACGATTTGGCTCAAACTCAAATTGGCGGTGAGCAAACACAAGTTATCAATTTTATGCATCAATACAGCGATATTTTGTTGACTATGATGCAACAAAAAATGGCAAATTCCAGTAAATAGTCTAAACGAATTTGAGATTGTCTGTTTGCACCGTTTTGACTTTTTGTTTTAGTTATATGAAATGCAGTTTTTAACAAGCAAAAAATAAAATAGAAAGTAGTTTTTATCAAGCTTTGGCGCATATGAATTGTTGACTTATGTTTGCATTTTTATTTAACTTAGCTTGATTTAGCTAAACAAAACCGGTGCATTCGATTATAATGATTTTTAATTGCCATAATTTCATTTATTTTCCAAATTTGTGTATTTATTGTCGGTGGAACAAAATGTTAAATTATTGGCAAAATAGTAGATAAATCTCTGTTTTAAAACTAAAATAATTACTAAATATGCAGCAAGCTTGTTTCTTCAAATTTAGTAAACTATAAAAATAAAATCGTGCCAAGAAAAAATACGAATTTTGTGATATAATATTATTATTTGATTTGCATAAACAATATTAATCGCTTCTTATGAGAAAATACACTAAATAATAAATAAACACGAAGACTATAAGAGAATATCATGCAATGTTTCAAAAAATTATATTATGTCAAAAACATCGTAGCTTCAAAAAGAAAAGCAATGTCCATACTTTATAATTGATTTGCATGTTATTCCCGAATTCTCAAATATATAATATGTCAATCACATGTCAATAATATAACTAAATATCACTAAATATTCAATTTTTTCGTGGAAATTTCTAGTAAATATTCCAAGTAATTGAATAACACCAAATAATTAAGCGAAACATAATAATAATTATATTACACAGTTAATACAACATTGTTAATTATTAATACATTAAAAAGTAAAAACTAATTATGCCAAAAATGTACAGTATTCTAAGTTCTCTATTTTGTTTTCATTTAAATCTACTATTTGCTTCTGTTTTTTATTTTTTTTTTAATTATGAATCTCAAGTGATTGAATATTTTTAATTTAATTAATATATTTTCGATATATTTTTTATAAATATGTTATAGAAGAAATTTAATTTTTGTTTTAAATATTTATTTCGAAATTCAATATTAAATTTTAATTTTGAATTAAGATTTATATAAAATATATAGAAAAATATTTTTAAATTCGAAAAATATTTATGGTAGCTATTTCAAATAAAAAGAAAACCATTCCAACCATTCTAACAAGTTTATGTGCATAATTGTCAAATTTATAAATGTCAATTTAAAATCATTGTTTATTGTGCTTTGTCAATCAAAATGTGTTTCTTATTATTTAATTTGAAAATTGTTTTAACATCGAAAAATTGTTCGTTTCTGCAGCTGAACAAATATGAGTGTGTGTATGTTGTGTATTTGTGAATAAAATAAAATATAAGTATATGATTTTTTTATGTTATGTTACTAACTTAAATTAATATTTTTATTTAGGCTGGAATATTTTAGTCATTAGATGATAACGAATTTAATTCATTAAATAAATGTGCCGAAATATATTTATATTACCCCTAAAATTGTCAAAGTGATACGATATAGTTGTGCAACAATGTAATTTGTTTGTTGTTCATAAGTAGGTGGTTCATTTTAAAGCAAACTATGTCGTATCTATGTGCGCACATAACAAGTATCTAGCATATTTTTATGTACCGATGTAATATTTAAAAATATTTGTTATTTACTACATAATTAAATCGTTTTTAATAAATATATATATAAAACATAAAACTCTCGTTTTAATTTTAGTTGTATGCCATATTTGTCTACTAAAGTAACACAAAATAGTTAATAGATAACAATGACAGGAGAAGT
>JADQWA010000028.1:301250-308818 GCA_018344505.1 Nebria ingens riversi | reverse complement strand
ATATATATATATATATATATATATATATAGTACTAACTTGAGAGATTGTTTATCCTTTTGTCGATTTTGTTGGTCGAAACAGGTCCCGAAATAATTTACCCATAACGCTGCAGCCGGGCTAGACCGACTGGACACTATCAGCACATCATCCATGCCGGGGCAGGATGCACTGCAACCTGCACCTAAAACAAGAAAGAAACAAATTTAGATTTAGATATTTTATTTGAAATAAACGATAAAATCCCGTCAGAGAGTGGACACGGCTTTATTTTTATTGTTTTACTTTTAATATTGCAACAAACCAAGACTGTTTTTATATGTAGTTTGTGGTGTTTGAATTACAAATCTAGAAACATTATCATAATCACCGCTCTTCGGGGGGTCTTTCCACTTTTGCCAAAACAATACATATTACACATATTATCATACAACTTTTATAGTAAATAGCAAATAAGAACCATATGTTTAATGGTCTCTACTTATCTCACTCTTATTATATGCTCATATGTTAATGTTCGCAATCGTTACTTTGCCTACTGTTTGAGCAATTCACTTTACTTTACGATTTGTATTTAGGCTCCTATTGCTATTAGGACTGACAAGAAAAGACCTATAGCAACTTCATTGCTTACAGCAGAATTTGTTAACTTTTACATTTATTTGATTATTTATTTTAATCGATCAAAAAATGCATGCTGAGTTTATAAAGCGGATACTTTTTAAAATTTCGTTATCCAACTGGACTATTCAAAATATTTGAATGTGATATTAATTTATATAATATAACATTCTATAGGGTAAAATTTAAAGAAATAATATAACTTAAATCAACATTCATTTTTATTTTAATCGAAACGATAAAATATTTTTTAAAAAGCTGTTGATAAACTTACGTTTTTTATATGTAAAATAAAATCAACAATAGTATTTTGGAACCAAACACTTTAAACAATAAATTACATTTTTTATCCGAAATTGTTACACTATCAAATATTCTGCATGTTCTAATAAACGACAAAATACTTGTTGTCAAGATCACGGAGAAACCAAAACTGCGATATCATATACAAATAATAAATATAAGTTATGATAAGCCATTGTGGGTTTAGTTTCAACAAAAATTACAATATCAGAAGATAAGAATTGTTTGCAAATGAATAAATTGAGCCCAGAAGTTTTTCTATTATTAGAGTAAATCAAATGTTTAAATAATCAATATGTATATACGTAGAAATATTTTTATTTCTATGTAAATCAAGTGTAATTTACTATTACAGAAAGAGGAAATCACGTCACATGGTTGATAATAGCTATCAGTGCAAGGATTGTGGTGATTCTATATTTGGATGGTTAGGAGTCTTCACTTACAAACCGGAAAGCAACATTGTAACTTGATCCAATGAATCATTAATTGTTTTAGAAAAAATGCATTTTGTTTTCCTTAATTGTCCTAATAAGAAATATTAGTCATGAATTATTGTCATTTATTAATTATTTTCCTGAAAGATAAAAAATGGTTTATGATACCTATGCCTTAAAAAAAAGTTTTACTTCATCACTGTCGTGTGGCAAAATATGAAAAAATACAAGCAATTTATCATTCGTTTACTAATTGGTGAAATGACACTCGAATTCTAATTATCAGAACATCTCTCAAAGGAATGAGAAATGTTTGTTAGGAGATACCTATCTATCAAATTTTCTTACTTTGAATTATGATGCATATAATTGAACCAAATATTATATATAATCCAACTAAATTTTTATTCATATTGTAATTGAAAAAATATATATGATAAAGCCTCGTAAATCTAAAATTGCATTGACCTTGGAAAAAAAAACTAGTCAAAAGATGTAAATTAAATTAAACTAATCTGATAAAACATAGTGTTCCTTAAATTGTGCTGCACGTACCCCAACAGATACATGAGAAAAGATCTGAAGTACTTCAGCTGAACATTTAGTTCAGTTATAAAATAGTGGCATGAAATATAACAGAAGAAAAAGGTACATATGCATATTAAATTTTAAAATTACTTTAATTTTGTTATATTCAAAAGTTAACTGTGATTGTGTGTTATATTGTTGAATTATTCAGGATAATATTTACTGTTTATATGTTTATGATTATAAGCCAAATATCACCTACATATATTTCAGCGGGCATTTTTGAGTGTTTACAGCACCATCATTGGTAGCTATAGTGTAAATACCGGCCGGCAGCTGCTTGTAAGTTCAAAATTCAAGCTTGTATGTATGTATGTATGTACAACTGGGTTTAGCCGAAGCCTACGAGAGATACCAGGCCGTAGTCAACGATTTTAATGGCAGCGATAGTGGTCATAGAAATGCATTGCGGCTAATGGGAAAACACAACTTTTTAGTAATATTTTTTATATATCTCGAATACAGAATATGCTAGAACCCTGAAATTTTAACCAAATATACTTTATTTACTACTTCATATTATAAAGCAGTTTAAATTTGTAATTGTTTATAACAATGTCAATATACATTTTTAAATTGTACAGCGCATATACGATGTAATAGAAAAAGTAGCATGCTACTAACTTTCGTATCTTTATAATTAGAGATGTAGTTATTGCTTATGAAATGTTAAGAAAGGTTCAAATTTTATTTTAATGAAAAAAAGAATTTAATAACGTTTATGCCCCTCGAGTATTAAGTTTTTGCTGTAATTGTCACCGCGCTACATTCTCTAATACTAGTATTCACCTATATTCTACATACATATTACATACCTATGTAATTATATATATATATATATATATATATATATATATATATATATATATATATATATATTATATATAATTACATAGGTATGTAATATGTATGTAGAATATAGGTGGATACTGGATTTTAGTGAAAGACTACGGCCTGGTATCTCTCGTAGGCCTCGGTTTAGCTCATGCGATCGCATTAGTTGTTTTCCAGTGGTTATAATAATTGATAAAAATGGATTACGATTATACTATTTTAATTTATTTTTAATGAAAATCGTATATTTTACATTGTTGGAAAGAAACCAGTAATTATCTGCTACTACAACATTTCCTGTTGTTCTTTCTTTGTTCCGTTCTAAAAACCAATTCAATCAATCATCGATTTTAAATTCTTGCAATTTCCGCTATTCAAACCTACTCTATTAGTCTTCCGAAATAAACTCATTATGGCATTTTCAATCAAACAATTTAAAAAAATAATAGAATATGGAAATTGGGTTTATGAATTGATTTTTATCAATGCAATCTTCTGAAGTAAATTATTATAACTCTTCTATAAATTTGGGCCAGTTAGGATATATTTATATTTAAGAATCTGTAAGAATTCATAAATGTAAAATTGTAAATCCTGGTTTGTCATTCCAAAATCTTAAAGAATTGGAAATATTTGATTGCCTCAATGTGAGCTCGGAAAATATGTCAACATTATTCAAATATTTTCTTAAATTTGATATTATCTGAACCACTAAATGGAACCTTGGAGAATATTTTGTCTTTGCAAACCATAGCAATTTTATACGCTTATATCATCAACGTCAAATAATCCTGTTAATATTATTTCATAATCACAGTTAGGTAGATATATTACTTTGAAAAAAAAAGACATATTTGAAAATAATGGTATGTTTAACCAAAATTTGAAAATAAAACCAATACAAATGATATCACATATTTGTTATTATTTATTTTGATGGGAATTGGCATGAAGTTATGTATGTATGTAACAAAAAAAAAATGATCATATTTAGACCATTTTATATTTTAACTTTTTTTTTATATTCTCGTAAATGTTCACCGGGTTGACTATAGCAACTAAACATTTGTGTCTCGCCATAGAACTAAATTTCAACATCAATATTTTATGTTAGATACGTATTGAAATACTTAAGTACTCTAAAATAAAAATAATCCCTGTATATAATCAATTCTTCCTGGAAGAATTTTACTGTCTATAAATCGCCCTAAATGACATTTAAATAGTGTTCATGTCAAGTAGTTCCTTCAGAACTTTACACGTATACCTAAACAAGTCGCGCATTTTATTTTTATCGTCAGTAAAGCGAAGTAAATTTTCTACAGAATACTGCATTATCCATAAGAAATATTGGGTTTCAAATGATGTTGACAATTTTATGCTTTCCTTTTGTTCTGAGTTTATATTTCATACTCGGCGGAAAATTCTACTTTATATTTCCAGATATTTAAAACTACAATATTTTATGCTTTTGAAATACAAAAGGTGTGTTAGATTTAAATATTCACTTATTTAGAAAAAAAAACATGAGAAAACATAGTAAACGGTTCTTTTGAGCTGTGATGCAGTGTACGATGAATACGAAAACAAAATCCTCGTTTGCCGACGCGCATTCTAAAGTCTTCAGTTGTTTGTGCGATCGTGCTAGAAGTGTCATATTTTCACGAACAAATAAACAAACTCGGCGTTCGTTTGAAATTCCAATAATTCTAGTCACCGTTGATAGGTCACACACAATGGAATCTTATTTACGCGCTTCAAACTACTAAACCAGGACCGTTTTTACGTTTTGTTGATAACACAATTCTTTATAGCCCACAATTTTAGAATTTTTAAACACAGCACTGTACTTGAGTTTCAAAATTATAATTTTTACAAATCTTGTATGTTTTCTATTCATTACTTAAAATTATATATAAACAAGTATTGGCTATGTCAATACCTAAAGTTTAGCATGGCGAATATCTGTATAAATAAATAATATATGTATTATAAAAAATATTTATATAATTATACTATTAATATTCGTAATAATTAACAGTTAAAACTAAGAATTCGTCCCAAGAAAACAACAAAAGTAGGCATTGTTTCAGAGAGTGTGTATATATAAAAAATGGTATTATTCATAAATAGATTCTATAAAAAGCGAAACCTTGATTTAAAATGATATAAAAATGTGTAAACTATTAGTAACACTCTAGATTTATTTAAACAAATTTAAGAGCGGCGTGGGCCGCTGTATATACGCAATCCGCATCCGTTCTTAAGAGGGACAGTTTCTAAATTTAGTTCCGTTATTAGTCGCAAGAGTGTGCTGTGGGGGCGCGTATGGCATGGTCGCCTGCAACTAAACGGGGCTATGTTTACGTCCGCACACGACAGAGAAGCTTTCTCATAAACGTGCTGCTATTTTAATACACATACACGCACACACTGTTACTCCGTTCTATGGTGGAATACGCTTGCTTGCTATAGAGATATGCGTAATATGTGCAGTACACCATGTTAATATAAAATATTACCGTGCTCTTAAACATCTGCCCCAGCCTGCTAAATATACATTCTGGAGTATTAGTCTTATTTTATACACATTGTAGTTTGATGAACGCATGCTATTAGATTTTTAATTTCACTACTACACGCGAAGAGCTCATCCAGAGATAACGCGAGTAATTTCTATTAGTATAACCAATGGTGTTATAAATAGGTTTATTTTTAAGACTGTGCTCGAAGTCTTTATGCTACATTTATAAATATTTTGGATAGTAAAATAAGCTCTGTACTAACTAAGCTAATTCGTCAACAAATGAACAGTGTTGCTATGGAAACATAAGTATTTGGCTAGCCACACTAACAATTTGTTAACCGCCTAGCTTCCTATCAATTTTTATAATAATGGTTTTATGTTTAAAAATCTCTAAGACGAAAATCTGTAACTACTACCTATAGTTTATAAATAATGCAATTGTGTACAATAATCTATACATTATTTAGTGCAAGTTTTTTTTTTGCTACAAACCAACTAAATTCTCGGTTATCCTGGATAAGTTGCATTAAAGTATCAATTAAATTAATTATTATAAACATCACTTTTAAGTTTTAGTTAGCGATCTTGGGAAAGTCAAATTAACGAAGTTACTATACACCATCACCCACATCATCTGATGAAGGACGTAAATTGGTCGAAATATATTGAACTAAAGTAACTTCCTTAATTTGACTTCCCCAAGAACACTAACTAAAACTTATATAGCTTCCAAAAAGTCAATCACAAATCGATTAATTACTTTTTAATGTAAGGATAGCGCTTTTAAATAAATATTCTTACTATACATACATCTATGTATGTCTAATCGAAATAACTACTTCATTACTAACCCTACAATTTTTCATAATTCGAAATTGTATGAGAAAAATTATTGATTTTAATTCTAAAACATTGCTTATCTGATTTCATTTACTTCCATAAAGATACTGACATAAAAATATAATAATTCATATTTTAAAGCTTCTATAACTATTGCAATAACAGTTAAATTATAATTAAGATTAACAAAAATTAATAAAAACATGTGAATAATAAAGAAACACAGAGTAGGACATAACATCTGTAAATGTGTACGGGTCTAATAAGTTTCTCTACAAGTGCTCCAGATTGGTTAATAATCGAGATATAATCGTTAAATAATTCATTTGTGGAAAACTGTCTTTGAATTAACTAAGTGTACTGAAAAAAGTGAATGTTAAATATTTGCAATTGAAATTCAATTATAACCTAGCCCTATAACAGTAGAGTTAAATAAATAATTTGTTAATAAAAGTTGAAGTAACTCTAACGCTAACTCGAATTAAAAATACATTGACATTTCTTCTCGGCAAGTGTAAGGCACGCGCACATGCTCTCATGTCATGTCATAGACATTCAAATAAACTGACAAGACAACGCGGAGGAAGCGCCTCGCCGGATGTTACGTTTACGTTACCGCGATCCGTCGTCTTTTTACTATCTAAAACTCTTCCTTTTTTACGACGCTTGTGATGACGACCAATACGAATCAATGATGCAACGAAACCAATGACGAGAAAAATGTTATGACATGATTATATCAGGTTTCCTAAAACTGTAATTTATAGCAGAGCACGTGCTAAGTTAATTGGATTGGCGATTCTTTTCCACATAGAGAACCAATATCAATCAAGCTAGTTTAGATCGTAAAACGCAGACTATGTGTATGCGTTTGTCAATTTCAATTAACTTTGCACCTGACAGGGATGAACATTTCATGTGATTGCTAGTTGGGTTTTACTGTGTATGTGTTGTAAATATTTGCTTATAAATATGACTATAGCCTTGATGGATACTTATTTATATTTGAAAACATTTCAAAATAATAGCATGCTTAACTTTTTGGCAAAACCAAAATAGATGTTTAGTTCTAAAATTGAAAGATTAGAAATACTTCAAATCAGAAAAAAATTGGTAAACATTTTAAATGTCAAAATACGTATGTTTTGACTTAGCAATTCAATAATATAATTTTAACTTCAATTTTAGTTCCAAATTCCACTATAGGTAATTTCAGATTTACATCAATTATTAAATAAGTATCAAATTATTTACCCAAGCAATAACAGAATTTAAAATATATTTTTATTTATACATAGAATTTATTATAAGTTTAAAGTGAATTTGTCAAACTTAAAACTTATACGGAATAGTTTTAAGTGGTATTTTAAGAATAAATTGCTATCCATATAATGGTTGTGCAACACTTACAAAAATGTGT